>JAPYZF010000472.1:0-47556 GCA_030523045.1 Meteorus cinctellus | reverse complement strand
CCACAATTAATTTTAACAAATCCGACGAGTTACACATCGAAGTTTGTATCTTCGTCATAGTGACATTTTGAAATGTGGGGAGTCTAATAGCAACCCGCTGGAATATTCTAATATGTTGGCAATCCTAGAGGAATGCGGATTTTGGGGTTTCCACCAATCACCACAATGAATTATTAGTCGAAAAAATTGAAGGAATTTTTAGGAAGAAAGAGGATGAAGAATGAAACTAAAATTCTAGCCAATTTCACTATTGTTGTCTCAATTTTTCAATCGGAATGTAATCAGCTGTTGCGAAACTAATTGCGAAAAACTACATTCTTCGGGAAAAAACGTTCCGGAATAACGGAATGATGGGAACGCAGGAATTGTAATCATCAACATACTAACAAATATTAGTATATCGAAAACGAAGTTGAACGAAAAGTTTTGCTAAGGAATATCCTGAATAAAAAAAACCTTGATCAATTGGGCAGCGGCCACAAATGTTTATTTCGACTCAATAAACTTCCTTACACGTATAATCACGAAAAGTTGAAACAAACGAATACAGACATCCATAAAAACCCAGACCCATGGGTGGGCTGACCCAAGAGTTCGAAGTGATCACCCCATCCAGTAGACGGAACCACCAACGATATTCATGCTAAACTCGCAAGAATTCCTCGCAGTAACAATACCTTTGTTATAACTTCGTATTCGGTATATTTATAATTACGATTCCTACGTTCCCATCATTGTGCTGTTCCAAAACATTTTGTTCCACAAAATGTAGTTTTCTGCTATCAGCTTTGTGATAGCTGACTGCACCCCTTTCAATCTTCATTGCATTTTCAACGCGCAGATTTTCAAACACAATATTGCATACTACAAGGACATTCGAGTAATCATTTTTAACGCAATGACGTCCGACATGTTGAGAATAAAAGCAGAATTGATTCTACCATTAGAACGATACAACAAATCTTCATTAATAATCGTGAATACATTGTTTCCTTTACTAAAACAACTACAAAATGATCTAACAATATTCACATCTCCCTCATTCAAACCAAATTGGTTCCTGTCAATGCCGCATGCAATTCAGCTACGCTACTAGTTTGGAATGTGTACACATTCATAATTATCTGTGTGCATATACACAATGTACGCCATAATTTTGACAACTAGGTAGTATTATTGAAAGAATGTGGGTGGAGGGGTGATTATAAATATACAGAATTAGTCGCACATTGATAAATTGACTGGAAAGAACCTTGACAATTAATATACTGATACTCATTAGGTATTCAAATGTGAGTGTTCTTTATCTGCAATTGAATTTTTATCAAATGCATTTGCAGTTAGGTCAAAGATCCTCAAACATTTACTTCATCTCCTTTATACAATATATATGTATGCCAATATTTTTATCAGAATTCTATAATACTGATTTATTTTGCAGCGAAAAGCACAAAAAAATATAATTATGCAAGACACGGCATTGATTTTATCCGAATATGAAGAAATTAATTCATTACTATATAAACCTATAATTACAACCCAAAGAATAAAGGTATGTGAAGTGATTGTTATTTAATTGTTGACTTAGAATATTAATGAAAAATTTGTATTTTGTATCAACATGAAACTTTGATTTATTCATTCCATATTGTATTTTTTTTTCTTGCAGTATACATGCATAAATGTCTCAGCGAATTATATTGTGCTTGGATCAACCAGTGGAAGTCTTTATTTGTTCACACGAGACCCATGTATGTTTCAACAATTAATACCTCTGTCGGTTAGTATTCAATCGCAGAAATGTGAGGATGCCATTGCGAGGATTTATTCCAAGATTGTTCTGGGACAATTTATCACATTCAATGCTGACAATCATAAATAATTCACTATATGTGTTCATCTGATATGAGAATGATTAGTGAAATTAAATTGCAGGAGGGACCGGTTGTTCATGTAATAATATCACCTGATGAGAAAACGATTGCACTGGCAACAAATCGTGGCAGTGTATGTTTAGTTAATTTAAAACCAACAGTTAAATTACTGTCAGTTTCAAATGTACATGTTAATGAGAATGTAACATGTCTATGCTGGAATGACAAAAGTACTGAGATCTATATTGGTGATAGCAAAGGAAAAATATCTACAATTGTTCTATCAATATTTACTGTAAATGGAATGTTCCAACCGCCAACTTGTGCATTAATGCATCTTGATTCAAGTATTGTGCAGATGGATTTCTCAATGCATTATTTGTTGGTATCAACACTGACACGATGCTACATTTGTGATACTGCACAGGAACAATTCAAGCAAATTGGTAATAAAGGAAGAGATGGTGAATTTGGCGCGTGTCTGTTCAAAATCGTAACAGATTGTGAGCGAAAATCGGTGAGCAACACTAGTGACGACAAAATGGTGAATAGAGCGAGTGGATTTAATTCTATTCTAGGAGTGAATGATGATATTAGTGACGAACAACAAAATTTGATAATTTATTGTGCAAGACCTGGCTGTCGTCTTTGGGAAGTTACGACAAATGGAGTTGTGGTGAAGACACATCAATTCAAAGAAGCATTAGCTATACCGCCGTCAAATATTTACGTAACAGCATCAATTGAATTATCACAGAATAAGATAGATAATAGGAATGGTCAACAACAAATATATCCAATTCAAACACACAACTTTTCACGATTAATCATTGTCAATCAAAAATATTTGCTCTCTCATACAACAAATAGTTTGTACATAATTGATCCAGTTAATGCTGCTGTGATATTATGGTGTGATGAATTTACAAATATTTTAATGACAAATGTTATTGATGATAAAATTTATTTAATGACAATTTCAGGTCAGTTTCATTGCTTAACGCTCTCTAACATTGATTCATTGATAATCAAATTATTTAATTATAAATTGTATAGTGATTGTTTGCAATTGTGTAC
This sequence comes from Meteorus cinctellus, assembly GCA_030523045.1. Taxonomy (NCBI): domain Eukaryota; kingdom Metazoa; phylum Arthropoda; class Insecta; order Hymenoptera; family Braconidae; genus Meteorus; species Meteorus cinctellus. Next base: position 44,605 of record JAPYZF010000472.1, on the reverse strand, counting down.
AATTTATCGTGGTGAGTTATTGAGATCGGTTGATTGTAATCACAAAATTATTCAAATTATCGATGGTGAGATAAAAATCGACGTCAATAATTTGCAAATAGACGATATAACAGCAATACTGCAATCGATTATCTCTACGATACAACCCAATGTCAATGCTCAGCCGCAGAGACTAAATTCAGGTATTGTGATGGTTCATTCAGGCAATGGCACAATACGTATGGAAGGAAGTAATCGCTCGTTAACGCCCACAGAAACAAAAAATAAATTTGAGCAAGAACATGAATCCTCGTCTGATACAGAAATAGTTTGCAATTATGCAATGAAAAAAAAAAGAAGTATAGTAGCGATTGATGAGGACCAGCAACAAAGACGTGAGAATATGGTTCAAAATATTGTACAAGATATTGTAAAAATGAATTTGAATAATAGTGAAATACCTGCGGATCCTATCGGAAGGAATAATCAGAATGGTAATCCAACATTTTCCGAGACACGACTGAAAGAAATTGAGATGGCAACATTGAATATTCAGGCAGATTTAGAACCTGTGAATATTCTAATCGCTTCAATGAAACCGTCGATGACAACAGAAAATGTAGAAAAAATTATACGTCAAGTAAACAGAATAATTGTTGATATAAATAATAAATATGAAGGATCAATTGGATTGAAAGAATTCCTTTTCGAAATTATAAGATCAACAGAGCGACATTATTATCATACTCTTTTGGAAAATATCGCGGATGACGTTTGGTCCAAAACTGATAACACGTGTATATTAGATGAAACAATTAAGGCATTCATTGATTTGAATATGTCTCATTATACAGAGTGTTCTTGTGGGTATCCACGAGCGAATGATGAACAATTACAGGAACCAAAATTTGTTGAATTGGGACAAACAGTGATTGAAAAACTTTTAAAAGAAAAGAATACTGATCAACTAATCCCATTCATAAAATGTGTACCTTTTTACTGGCGTGAGTACGTATTAATTCATGCGAAAGAAAATATTCCTATTGATGATAACACTATTCGTCTGTGCCTTCAAACTCGAGACCATATTATTTTCTCAAATTTATTGCCGCTGCTGAACACAAAACAATGGGAAGTTGCAATTGAGTGTTTAAAACGAATGCAAATAGATCATTGTTTATTTTGTGATAGAGATTCAGATATTTCAACATCTGCTCGAAAAAATTTAGAAATTGATTGGAGTGTCGTTGCGCATGAGATTATGAAAAAACAAAAACCCGATGCTGCGTTGACATTTCTTCAACTCCTCGAATCAAAACTGCCAACAATAAAATTAAAACAAAGGTATATATATTTTTCTTCTCTCTTTATTTTCATACAGTTCAATTTATTTATGCAATTCAATGTTTCATTAAAATTGTCTTTTTTCCCCCAGTGTATATCAGTCCCTCATATTTACCAAAATATTGAGTCGACATGGGCTCGAACATACGGTGAATTTCGATAATCATGAACTGAGTAACAATGAATTCAGCTCTATGTGTTCGGCCGAGGTTTGTAATAGAATTCATTATGAAAATAAAAACTTGGATATAAAATTATGTCATTGTAAATTTTCCATAAGGCGAGAAAAGCTATTGTCGAAGCATTGGAACGAGATCTCGAAAGGCCGATAAAAAGAAACATATTTGGTGATGGTGCACACCATTGGGGAATACTTTGCAAAGCGAAATCATCCGTCTGCCCGTCTTGCACATTATCATTACAAACGCCAGTATTGCTTGGTAACAATGGTATTTCAATATTTCCCTGTGGTCATGCATATCACGTTAGTTGTCTTATACAAAAAAAATTATCGAAATGTTTCCTTCATTAATAATAATTGTCGAACATTTTCAACTCCAAATTATCAATGCAGAGTGTATGCGATATAATGCAATCATTTCAATTTCTGAGGATAAACTATTGTTTTCTTCTATGTAAATAACGATTCTTCTTTTCATGTTATCCTTCGAAATCAATCGAGAAATGAAAGTATATACTATTTCATGTTTTTTAATAGAAATTGATTATGTAAGCCACAATAATTTTAATGTCGATCTGAGGACGTACAATGTATGATAACTTTCACAGTGCCAAATGTATGACTATTCAAATATTTATGGAGTTAAACTGATTGATTCAGATTCGGCGATGACAAGTTGTTACGGAAAGAAAAGAAGTTCGTTAACGATTTAATGATTTCAAAAGAAAATCATAGAGAATATTTTTTTTTTACGTCTTTTGTTGATTATCGTGCACGTTGTACAAATAGGACACAATTGGTAGTACAAGTGCAATATGACAATTATCAACAAATGAATATAAATGTACTTAGCGACTGCTTTTTCATTGTTGTTTTTTCTATCAAATTTTCAATGAGATTTTTGTTAGACAATGATTTGTTGAATTCATTTTTTTATAAACTATCCTGTTTTTATCGGATTCAAATGGAAGGAATATAACTCAGTAGTCAGAGTGTTTATGAACAACTGTGTGTACTTATGGCGAAAAAATATAAACATATATAAATATATATACTTTAAGACTTTTTTTCCCCTGATCCAGTAGATAATAAATTTGACATTAGACGAACCTTGATGCAAGGTATAAAAGAAATATGGTTGTAAATTTACGTCTCGTCTACCAGATATGATTCTGTAGATTTTTGTGTATCAACTAACATTTGTTATATAAACATGGATTCATGTATATATGCACATTGAAAAATTGTATGAAGAGTAAAAATGGCAGTAAACTAACATAGAACTAATTGTAATATTCTATGACTTTTCTCATCCTCATTTCAACACTTACCTTATTCTTTTATTTATATAGATATTTATTTGTTTTTTTTTCAACATTTATCACAGCTCAATAAATGCATTCATAATGCAATCAGTATATTGTCTATAATCACCGACGATAAATATACCTACCAAAATATTTGCAGATGAGCGTCGTTCAAGTGATACAATGATTTTTACATTATATTGTGTCATATTTTTTTTCAGTGTTTTTTTTTCAGAATATACTTTCTAATGTTTGAATACTAATGAAATATGGACAATATTTTTTTGTTCATAGAACCATACTCAATTGTCCAAATGGAAATGAAATTAACAAAAATAAATATACGGCGATTAGAAAACAGAAAGCAAAACAGTACAAGAGCAAAAAATACTAAAATCTATGAAATATAGACCTCTACACAAATATTAGAAAAAATAGATACAAAATAAAATTCAAGGTTCGAATCGAAGAGTGCAGCTGCTTCATTATTTTCTATTTTCTTCTCGAATAACGGTGGATTTTTATATGGTTCATATATATTTCTAGTTTTTCCATCAAACATTCATCTACGATCGCACTTAAATTGATTTCGATAAGAATTCGCGTACAATTCGTATCTCAATTGAAATAACATCAGATTGATTGTCTATTTACATTCCTATCATTAAATTTACCAATAACTCAGCTGTTGAACTATTTCATAAATAATAACAATCATTGTTTAGTATTAGTGGAAGCCGACTTTTTTTGGCAAAACTAGTAGTACGGTAGTACGATCACTTTGAATTTTTCATCTTCCGATGATATCGAATTTTTTTGCCTTTTCTTACAAACTAATGTGTCTTTTTGCGCATCTTTGGTTTCACAGTGATATACACTTCACATAGTTCAATATGACACAGTAACTTACCCTGTAAGCCCCTATGAATTATTTCCAGGGAATTCCTGATAGGCGTATTTGCGGCACAATTTATCAAAATTATCAAAAATAGATACGTCGGAAATTAATAATAAAATTGGAAAAATTGCGATCGATTTTATAACGGTTAAAGATAAAAAAAAGATTGCGTCTCCCATTAATATTGAAAGAGAACAGAAAAGTTTCTGTAGCTATAAATACATATAATAAATATGATTTTTTTTTTATGTGTAGCTATTCAATTGAGCATATTCAATACGATAGAATGGGAAAATTTTTGGTGTTTTCTTTCGGCTATCAAAAATATGTTTTCATGTAAAACGTATCACAGTCAGCATGACTAAAGAAATCCCAAAAACAAGAATACATGTCTCAATATGTAAACATACATAGGCTATTCAAATTTGTTCGTTCTGAATATTGAGAAAATTCTTCGACATATCTCTTGTCTGAATTCCTTTTCTCTGTTCTTCAAGCCGAAAACCAGAAGGTAATTGCCCATATCTTGTTTCTCTCAATAGCAAGGTATCATTCTCACCATTTTCTTTTTCCCTTTCATTCATTGTTTTGACATTCGGTAATCAATAATTGAACTATAGGTAATGAGGCCCCAAAAGTGCGCCACTTTTTAATTTTTAATTCTGTTATTCCGGTATTTCAATCCGAAAAGCGGCATGCATTTGACAACTTGACAGTATAAAAGATACAACATAAAAAAGAGAGGGATATGTTTGGACATATATACTTATGTACATATTCAGATATATACATATGCATTTATGTATGTCAGTTGCAATTCTCTACAGGAATAGACTACAGTCGCAATTTATTTTGTGAGAATTCCATGTTACTCAATAGAATAAAACAAAGAGGAAATCGGCTAAATGAGTAAATGTAAACGAGTCAATGTACGTTCCATGTTTTTAAAATAAAAAGAATTTTCACATGAAATTGTCACAAAGCATGAGAAAACTACAATAAGTTGAAAAAGTAGAAAGTACTGTGTGTCACATTTTCCCGAGACATCAAACATATTTTTGGCATTAACATCATTAACATTTTGCCAATTCATAAAACCGTTTTCCATCTATTTCGAGTGATATATCACTGAACTGGAGGCCAAACTCCAGGCAATTTAAATATATATTTGCTCATTCAATTCATTCATTTTTTTGTTTTGATTTGGTTGGTTTTTTTTTTCTTTTCGTTGATATCATTTTCGTGGAAAAATATTTTATCACATATTGGCTTTTCAATTTTCATATCAATAACTTGTAACATGATTTTTTGTTTCTCCCCACGTGGATTAAATCTCAGTGGGATCTCTTGGATATACTCGTTAAAGTAAAGATTACCGAGTATATTCATTTTTCATTCCCACGGCATTTTTCCCTTCTTTTTCTATCTTATGATATATATTTTTGTAGACAAACGATAAAATTTCGACAAGCATTATAAAAATCAGCGAAAAAAATAATAAATTAACATTTTCCAGGATTTTGTGTCACAGATGAATAAAGTAAAGACATGTTCAGTTATATATATTTCGAAACCGAATATTTATATTAGAATTAAGATACAATCTTGCTTCGTCGCGTAGCTTGAAGATTGATCGATGAATTTCATCACGATTTCTTCATCATTCCTCTTGAACGTAGATTTCACGACCGCCGAACTTCTGTATCCTTTTATAATGATAATAATCATTATAATTATCATAATTTTTCATTTTCACTTAATGTCGCGGCTTGAGTTGTCATTTTTTTTATCCACTATAAAACCTTTTCTCAAGTTATATCTAGTATTTTTCAAACATTCTCTTAATTACAGTGCTGTTACATACACGTATGTATAATATATAGGATATTGGTTATATATGTGGCATATTTGAAGAACAAAAAAATAATATGTATATATATATATATATATTATACGTATATATATAAATGTATATATATATACATATGAATACATATATACATGTATATAATTATAGTGATAACTTAGTTGAACTAATTCTAGTTTAAGTTCAAACTACATTCACCACGTATTGGCATAACTGACGAGGGATCTTTTGATCAAATAATTACTGAGCGTCAACTGGTGACTGACTTTAATTATTCTCCTTTCATGTGTCAGAGGATTTCCAATAGAATTGTCCTGCACACTGAACTTATTATTTTTTCATTTTCTTGTTTAATTTGATTCTTTGATGCCACAGAGAAAAATGAATATCTTTCAACACCACGAACAATCACTTGAGTTCTTCTGTGTGTGTGTGTGTGTGTGTGTGTGTTGTACGTGTAGTATTTGCGCCTTCTTTATGTGGAGTAAAAAATGGAATAAACAATCTCCGTCTGTTAATTATTATTATTTTTTTGTTTGCGTCCACGTCGATCTTTCTCTTCCGGCAAATCTGAAATGCCAAATCGTGAATTCAATGTCTGGAACGATGAGAAGAATCTCCTCTCTCGTCGCGACGATCTCGTTCACGTTCACGTTCACGCTCACGTTCAGGTTCACGTTCACGTTCTCGTTCAGCTGGTCTTCGGCTTGTTTCACGTTCACGTTCTCGTTCTCTATAGCGATCGTCATAATACCTAGACAATGTATGTTACCGTATTATTTTACATAGAATTCATTCCATTCAATCACACACTATCGCATTTCAGTTCTTACTCTACTCATGCAACCCAAAAAATTTATTGTCATAATCAAATGTCATTTGTTTTTTTTTTATATGAGTTTTCTAACTGAGTATCTATTTGAGAAGTGATACTCTTCATTTTTTTTCCAAAACAATCAGACTTTATCAGCTTCGAATAAATTACATTTCGATCGTCCAACTAATATCATTTCGTTCTCTATTATGTTGTTAAATCCACAATATATCGAATTCTTGTATTATTTTCAGTTAATGTAGTACGAGAACTCAAGTGCCAATAATTTTCCAAATCTTTTTTCTAGTAGAAAAAAAGTATTAGAATTCAAATACAATGATAACTATAAGTGGCAGAAGCCATTGAGCTCCCCCCCGGCCCCACATTCTCACAAAAGTTGAACATTGACTTTTTGATTCTTCGATTCGTTCCAAGTTTGTTATGTGATTTAAATTTATTCTCCTCATATTCATGTGAGCCTGTTCATACTCAGTCTCACTACAATTGATTCTTCGACTGTAATCTTATCAAAAACTTCAAAAAGTGCTACCCTGCAACGCATTCGCAGTTTTATTCTTTCTTCGAGGCTGTTTAATGAAGCAAGAAAAAAAGTTATGCCCATGTTGATTATGAGTAAATGCTTGTCAAAATCTTAAACAGTATGAAAATAGATGACACATACAATTAACTAGATAATAATCATCTCATTACTTGTTATGTTTGTATACCACAGATAAGATATAAAATTACCTAGATAGATCTTTTTTTTTTCGTTTTTCATTAGGTATCCAAATTTCGAAAATAAAAAAAATGACCAAAATCACCTGAAAGAATACTGTATTCATTCAAGAGGAAAATTCGAGCAGACAATTCATTCTATTGATTTGATTGTGTTCTAAGGTGGTAACTTTATGCTGTTCAAATCGTCAATTTCAAATAGACAATTTGATTTGATTCCGGCTGTAACAATGAACGACTACTTTACCTAGAGGGTTTCACAGCTGAAACTGGCGTCGCTTCAGGCGGCTCTTCTTTAACTCTCGGTCTCGCTGCTTGACGTGTTGAACTAATGAAGAGAAAGAATGTGATCAAAATTCATACTAATTATTGGAGAAAGTGTGAAAGAAATAGGGAAAAATTCATAGTGATTTTCTTATGAAAAAATCAAAGATTAATACTGACCTCTCTTCTCGACTGCGTTCTCTATATTCGCGATCACGCTCACGTTCTCTCTCACGACTGCGTGATCGCTCCCGTGGATACGGCTCACTGTAATAGCGTTCTCGCTCACGATCGCGTTCGCGATCACGTTCACGATCACGATCTCGATCTCGTTCACGGTCCCTATCTCTGCTACGTTCTCTGTATTCGCGATCCCGACTCCTTGAACGTTCACGACGACGTCTGTGACTGCGATCTCTATCCCGCGATCTCGAACGTTCTGAATCAAAATGAATAGAAAAATTTTTGTTATCAAATATCGTTGACGACTTAAGGTTTTGTAGTATTTATTGATTATCAATTGAACACCAATTTCTTCTTTAAAGGTTTTCAACTCACCACGCCTTGCAGATCCATAACTCTTCGTCTCAACGCCTCTCAATGTATCTTGGAGAGAACTGATCAATATCTTGCATCGATCATCACCGGCCACTTTGGATTGCTTAATCAATGATATCGCTGTGACCAACGTTTCAATTGCACTGGCATATTCACCAGCTGCAGCATCAGATACCGCACGCGCGATTGCTGATGATGACACAGTTCGATTACGATCCATAATAACTTCGAATTCTTGTTCTCTGAGTTGTGGTGGATCTTCTGGACGATGATCAGGACCAGGTGCACCATACGGTTGCTAAGAGGGGGCAGTGGAAAATGATAATTATAATTGTTTGCGAATTGGAACATCGGGAAACTCCGAAAGATAAGAACTAATACAATTTTTCTAATACCTCCTACATTCCTTGATACGATTTTTCAGGTAATAAATGAGATGATTTTATTTGAAAAACCCAATAAAAAATAAATACCTGAGATGAAGGTGGACCATAACCATGAGGTGGCGCATGTGGAGGTCCATGTGGCTGCCCATGCGGAGGTCCATGAGGTGGCCCGTGCGGTGGCCCATGAGGCGGTCCGTGTGGTGGCCCCGGAGGTCCTGGTGGTCCTCCCGGATGTTGCCCAGGATGTTGATGTGGTGGACCTTGCGGGAAAAATGCAGGATTGACATGAGGTGCCGGACCACCAGGCGGTCCCTGAGGTGGCCCTTGTGGTGGTCCGCCATGACCTTGTGGTGGCCCGCCAGGACCTGGTAACATACCACCCATTCCACCAGGTGGTGGTCCCCGTTGTGGAGGTCCTTGACCAGGTTGTGGACCTTGCATGTGTTGATGTTGTGGAAATCCAGGCGGTCCCTGAGGTCCATGATGCATCCCTGTTGATTGAAATGATTAATATAGAGTCCATGTTAAAATGCTTGCGGCGTCTATTCATTTAGTCGCCACCAACATGACATAATTTAGGAGCTGTTTCTGCATCTCAGTCGGCTCAAATGACAAGTTCTATCACTGCATATGTTGTAGCAATTTGGATAGCCGCCATAATTTTCAACCGAAATGAAAGCAATGGAAACTAATTCCAATCAAAATTCAAACTCACCAGGCGGTCGATTCCATTCGGGACGTGGTGGAGCACCTCTTGGATCACCAGGTGGTCCACCAGGATGTCCCGGTGGGCCACGCGGTGGTCCCTGGCCCGGTGGACCCGGTGGTCCTCCATGAAATTGCTGCAAAACGAAGAATCCGTTTATGTCTATCACAATCAAATCAATTACATGGAATAATCTTCATGCCATGATCGACAGTCAATGATGAACCCAGTGAAAATGACTAATTCTAATTGGAACGAATTTAATCAATTAATGGGTGGAAATTTTGTGACAAGTTGGGATTGTTTTTCGAATTCTCGTCGATTTCGTGCGCTATAATACTGTTGCAATGCGCATATATAATAAGTTATATGGAATCCACATCAAATTTTGAAATCCAAATATTCTTAAAAAAATTGTGAATGAAACTCTGCTATCGCTATGAACATAATCATCCATCAGGTTGACAATAACTTAATATTATGATTTATATGGTCGATGTGCCCATTCTATCCTGTTTGTACCTGGTGTTTATAAAAACCAGTGTAGAATCTAACTATCCATTCAATGTATTATTACTATTTTTCCAATACTCACCATTCCTGGTGGTCTGTGTTGACCAGGTCCCGGTCCTGGTGGGCCTTGTTGAGGCGGTCCACCAGGCCCGTTTGGTCCACGGGGAGGTCCCTGTGGTCCATTAGGTCTTGGTCCATTCCAATGACTCTGTTGATAACCAGGCGGTGGGGGTCCTTGATTTGGATGTCCAGGCATTCCATGATGTCCAACCGGTCCCCCTGGACCCATTGGAGGACCATGCATACGCGGCGGACCTTGTTGGCCTGGTCCACCCGGGCCACCAGGTGGTCCCATGCCGGGTGGAGGCATTCTCTGAGGACGTGGGCCTTGAGGCGGTCCCATCATCATTCTTGGTCCATGATTTTGTTGTGGATGTTGAGAATGCTGCGGATGCTGCGGATGTTGTTGATGTGGCGGCATCGGTGCCTGGTGTTGATGTGGATTATGAGGACGTTGAGTTTGGTTCTGTTGTGGCGCTGGCGCCGGTCTAGTTTTACACTGTGATTCAAATTGATTCAACGCTTGCTTCGTGGGAAAAGTAACAACTGGATTTTGTCCGTGCAACTCTTTTTTTGGTAATCTTTCCATACAAATTCTCATACTCTGTTCAGAGCCTAATGATACTACGCAGAAACCCTTAGATTGTCCGTTGGCACGATTTTCAAAAAATTTTACTTCAACAAAATCGGTGACGCCGACGCTCTGAACAGCATCAGTGATATCCTGATCACTAGTCCACTGGAAAGATTTTCAACCAGAGACAATTAATTAAGCTTTCAGCCAATTGAGATATTCATTAATTTCATATAATCAGTTCAAATGATAATACATAAATCCACATACCCAAGTTAAATTGCCAATGTATAGCTGGTGTCTACGGCCAATTTGATTGGGTTGGATATTATTTCCCAATTGATGATATGGGGCATTGCCATTAGTCTCTTCATTTGTTGCATTCGGTGTATCAGCATCGCCACCACCACCTCCACCACCACTAGTACTATTATTACCAGATACACCGCCATTGCCACCGGAAGGTGCAGCGATCACATCATCATACAAATCAACTCCATCACCCGCAAATTCGTCCTTGAGAAAAGATGAAACAAAAAAAACATATATTTATAGACGAATTGGATATGCACATGTCAAAGTTGAAAGAGCCATACGGCTCGCCGAGACAATTACTTAGTCAATAGAAGGCATTGATAAACTTTTCCGTGAGATTCATGTGATTTAGATACACTTGAGAAGAATAGGTATAAATTGACCCTTCAAAGATTGTAGCTACAATTTTGTTATTGCACATCTTCGCATGTAATTAACTGATTTCAACCATTGTTCACTGAATCCTCACGGCGTAATGATTATTTCGAAAAATTCACGACTTTCAATACTATACCAACAATAGAACCAGACAGTCAGTACCAAAAAACAACTGTACATCGGAAACAATTCATAACAATCGTCCATATACAATAACCAAAGGAAAACAGCTCTCCCAAAAGCTCGTACCGAAAAAAACTCAATGGTTATTCAAAAGCAGAGAATCACTAAATGCCTTGTTTCGGTAACAAGTATTCAGAACTATCCTACAGAACGTGGAGTGTATTTATACCAATTTCAGAATATAAATTCGTGAATTTTATTTCTTAAGATGAGTACCTAGGCTTGGAACGTTCCTCAAAAATCACTCCGTCACTCAATCGTATCCAACGATTTACCATTAACTCATATCTTCAAACCTAATTAACCAATTGTAACAATCAATCAAGGTATGTTGACGTTCAAACGATGGTTCACCGCTTCACCAACAAGAAAAACCACCAAACTATACCATCATTCATCTGAATTGCAGTGCTGTAACGAACTTACACATCAGAAGTTCCACTTTTCATTCATAAAACGAATAACAATTGCAACTATAGAAAAGTGTACAACACGACTTTGAACATCAAGCATCAAACTTCAACCAATCTCTAATCATTTCCACATTAATAATCCAGTCCTGCCTTCAGTGAACATGAAAATGCTCATTATTTGTACCATATAAATGAACATTCATCTTTATTACAGAAGGATCGCAGAAAATTTATAGTAGACCACAAAATTCATCCGAGTGTCAACTCCATCTTGCCCCATCCACTGCGATGTACTTCGCGACTATTAAATATATATATATATATACCTATTTCTACATCCACCTTGTAAGTAAAATTTGTCATGAGCGGTTCTCAGTTCTGCAATATCGACACTTTGAACAAAACTTTGTCCATGGATTAAACGCAGAAAAACTGTTCGGGAACTCGTGAAATTTGACAGAAATGTTCAAGACATATTTATATATCGAAGTGAAATATCACTTTGTTTATTAATAATGAATATATTATCAATAATTGATATATAAATATCTAGGTTAGATATCTCACATATCTATGATGAATTTTCAGAAGATTCCTGAAATTTGTTCCATGATTAATGAGCAGCAAGAAATCGCACTTCAGTAAATAACAGTGCCACAAACATCCCTGTGGAATTTCACATGCTCCCGAGCAGTTCTTTCATATTAATTCTTTGAATAAAGTAATGTCTAAAATGTCGATATTACAGAACTGTGAACCGTGCTCACACTGCAAATGTGACAAAATGCCGCTTCTAATAATTGAAACAATACAATGGATGCACGATAAATAATGATATGAATTGTCTACCGAATGGAAGATTATGTTCATAAGGTTGAATAGATGAATCTGTGATGCGGATAATTATAATAAGCTCGGCCGGCCCTAACAAAATGCCCAACGCGGTATAAGCAGCGGCGCTTCTGAGCCCCGATCATCTAGCCTCCTCCATGACGCCGAAAAGTTCAATGCATAACCTCACGTTTTTATGGATTTACATTGGTCAAGAAATTTAAAAAAATATGCAAATAATGTTCGGTGATTTTGTAATAAAAGTTTAATAAATAGTTTAATTTAATTTACCTGGGCAAAATCTTGCTCGAGATCATCGGCGTACAGATCAATGTCACCATCCGCCATTTTACTCACACCGACGCTCATGCATCCGACTTGAGCGCCAAAGCGTATATGTGTTATATCTGTACATCATACGCCTGAATCATATGGATTTTAGTTTGACTTTAGTTGACGGTTATAAAACCGTTGGGAAGATTACCATCAGCGGTAAACGACGTTTGGCGGGAAATTTGAGACGAAATTAGTGTCGGGTCGGTCATTTGGCAGCACTAATAATCCAATAGTATGTAAATACATTGTTGTTTCTTTGTTACACATCTACTCAATTTTTTCATTTTTTGTTAGATTGATTCGGAATGAATCATTCAGCCTTACTGAATCTGAGAGAAGCTTAATTCTAGAATTCGGTCGCGTCACATATTGTTAGAATCTGAACGGTAGATCTTGATAATCCAGATCAGTCCTTGTCTGCTCTTGAGAATATATATTGTTTCCGAGAGATCATGAGATTCTAACGTACACATTCATCGAAAATGGCAATGATAAGTATGATAATACATTTATTTGGACACGATTACTTATATTGCTTGAACAAAGTATGACAGCGATAGTGTGCTGCAAAAAATTGAAATCAAATGGCAATTTGAATAGCGCGTCCCAAAACTATCTCATTCGAGTCGATGACAAGAACAGATCAAGTTACGTAAAAATAACAAAAATACAATTGGTAACATCGTTTATTTTGGAAGGAGAATATATATCATGGATAATTCAATAGTCACAACGAAAATAACAGGAATGCATTATTCCATCAGGTTTTAAACTTTATTTCTTTTTTTTTCATATACTAATAACTAAGCCATTAGTTGCAGTTAAAATTCTCGTTGATTTTACATTAAAGACAAAAATACGATCTAATATTTACAAATGAGGTGTACAACATAAGCATCGTAATAATTCTGCGAAAATTAGACATTGATATTCGTTATAGTGAGACACATCCGATGCGATAAGTTAATAATAACAATTATTATTTTTGTTTCTTTAAATACTCGCAGCAGTGGGAAGTTTCTTTTCTCCTTTCTATTTTTTGAAATAGCACTATTTTTATATTTGAAGATGGTAAGTTTTGCATGTGTATGAAAAATCTATCCCCGCAAAAAATATGTATGATTATACTAATCTTGTCATAGATCCACTTCGCAATTATTTACTTATTTATTTATTTATTTAGTTATTTATTTATTTATTCATTCATTTCATTTTTTTTTCTTTTCTTCGGCTTTGTGTCTAAATATAACGAATCGAACAATTATGCGACATGAAAATAATAACAAACTTACAAGATATATCAATAACTTTTTTTTTCCTTTTTCTTTTCAGTAAATGATTTCCCTCTTGGGAAGAATCTAGAACACTTACTAGTCAGTTTGAAATATTAATTGTTCTATTTACAGATGAATATTGCCTATTTCCTAATAGCGATGAAACACAATATTTATCGTAGATATTCTTATTGAACATAAAATGGTTTATTTTTCATTTTCTTATTTGAAAAGAGAAAAAAAAATGAACGACAGTGTGATGTTACGTTATAATGAAAGTATCAGATGAAAATTCATGATATAGCAGAGTTATTCTTTTTTCATATATGTCCCATGTGTAAAATAAAATGTGACAACTTAAAAATGGAATTGATAATACTTATAGACAATTAAAATACTTAAAAAAAATTTCATATACGTGCATACATATTTAAAGTGTGTTTTCTCGTGTGTGTGTTTTTGCGTTTGTGTGTGTCTGTTTGAGTAAGTATGTGTGTACACTATTTGTATGACAATATATCTGCATTCAATAACTTATCTTCATCAGGGACACTTTTATTCATATATTTACTTATTCTTTCTTTTTCTTCTCACATTACGTTCCAAGTAGTGAGTATTCAAGTATAGTTCCTTTTGCCAAACATTTCTTTTTTTGTTTCTTTTTTTGCCTTTTTTCATGACACATTAGTGTTTTGTTTGCTATACATCTGCAATATTGTGACATTGTTATATTACGATTTTTTATGGGTGAAATGTAGGCCACACTACACATACCAACGATGAGTGAGCAAATTAATTTGAATTAGCCAAATAGTAATGAATGTAGTCAATCAATTAAATCTTTCGTTTGTTAATGACAAATGTGTTAAGTCCAATTAATGAGATTAAAAAGAGGAATTAACGGTGAATGTACTTCTTTTTCAGGTTCTTGGCTGTTGCAGAAAGCTCCACCACTCAATCAGTTACGTATTTTACGACGAAACAGAAAAATATTTTCAAATTTGTGAACGGGTTTGATCTCTTTACAGTCCTCTTTCGTTCTCGACTAATCATTCATCCGTATTCTCATTTTTATATTCTTCTGTTCATAATGACAAAATAATACACAATGGTTATTACGTAATTGAATTTCAGTTAAATTAATAATCAAACTTATAACAATCAGTGTGATCGTTCATCATTCTCATTATTCATATATTCATCGAAAATTATATTGAGATGTATTAATGCAGACATTTCAACTTAAATCGCAGTAATGAATAATATTGTTTTTTTTTTGTTTTTTCAGAACAATAGCAACAGAACATTTCATTTTCATTCCCTCTTATCACCCTTTTCTTATTTTTTTGACGTTATAATCTATAGGACGGTCAGTCGAAATTTCTTGCAATCATTCATGTTTGTGATGAAAGATAAAATGAAAGATCAGCAAAAAAATTTCACTCTCAAGAAAACGCAGTTGATGTTTATTATGATGCTCGAAAAAATGAACATTATCGTTGAGCATAAAAGCGCAGCGCCGTTTGCACCGCAAATTAATATTTCATATTCATTTCATCTCCATCTTTCTGTTCCTTTTGAAAATTTATAATGAAATGTTTTGTGTCATAATGTGAAGATGGAACAGTTTCATCGTATTATTGATATCGGGACGTAAGTTTACAAACTTCTTCTCCCTTCAAGCATAATTGTCTGGCTGTGACTCGAATAATTTGTACAATTGATTCGTTCCTATCCGTTCATTTCCCATTCATCGCAAATCTAGCTGAGAAATATAAGCATTACAGATTCATCTATGAAAAAATTCTTCTCTCTTATTCGAAACCAGGATGAGTCGCATTGATTTTTAATCCTATCCGTTGACAAAGTTACATAATTATTTGTCGAAATTTTCGTTTACATATCTGATATAACTTCGTAACAGAACAATTAGCGGTCGTCCACGTTTGAACAACAAAAAGTCTCTAACATGATTAATATCGAATGTTCAATGTTGTATATTCACGGACCATGACGGACCTTCATGTCATTTTCCAAATTTAATAATGATATAAATGAATTACGAAATTTGAAATGAACAATATTTTCGAGCTTATGCATAATCCCATTTGGCGGTTCTTTTTTTTTCATGATAATAAGAAGCTATCAATCAGCAATAATTTGCATACAAAGTAACATAACAAGAAAAAAAAATGTGCTGTGATATGTATCGAAGACGGTGAATAATCAGAATGTGATTAAAAAAATATTATATATTTCTGATTGAACATGATTTCAATATTCATTATCGCTTTCTTCCTTCTTCTTTTTTCTTTTCTTTTCAATTTCACGTGAATTAATGAAAATGAAAATAAAACTGGTATAAACAGTACAGGGGACAAACAATTCATAAGGAATAAATAATAGGTGTTAATGATTAGTTTTCGCATAAAATCCACTACACGAGGACAGAGTAATATTTACAAAAATTTTCTTCACCTTTTCTGTATACTCGATTGAGAGAGATATATATATAGTACAGTACAGTAAGTATAGTAGAGTATGTGTAGAATAAGCTAGAAACATATTCAATAACGTTTTCTTGGATGATTATCCAACAAGATAATTTTTACTTTTGTTTTTTTCCGCTACGAATGTTAGATAATATTATTTTTTCTTTTTTTTACTTTTTCCAATGTCCGCAGTCATCGGGTTCATTTTCTGTCTTTCCAGGGGATCTACAAATTTCAATATAACTAGGCCCAATCGACAAATTTGGACGGGGATCGTTTGGGAGGAAAATTGGCGGTGAAGGAAACATTTTTTTTATTCCATTTCGCATTCCATTCCGTTCAGAAGGTGACTAACAGGGAATATATTTGACTTTTATTTTATCTACTCAATTAATTTTTTAATCCTTATTTTCTCTTCATGTATTTTCCTTGTCAATTATTCAATTATTTACTATACCATGGGAGATCCAATATCCATTTCCACTGCATTCGTATTTTTGGAATATATTCAACTCTCAATGACATCATCATTACTTTTGTGTTTATTCTGTTCAAAATTTTATTTTTCGATTCATGATAATAAAGTCTATGAGTATGAGAGTTCAATTCTTGTTTGTTCAACATATCTCATACCATCCATATATATATATATGTTTATATATATTTACTACCTGCATATCACAACATAAATTTATTCTTTTCTCAATTCACACGAATCGCATACACTCGCATTTTTCAATCCATTAGCAAACAGGCTCCACACATATTCCCGCCTACATAATTATAATAACGCTGCAATAGTTTTTTTTCTCCTTGATAGTGATTGAGACTTTAAGCACTGTAGCGTTGACATTTTTTTGAAGAGAAGAATGCAGAGAGCAATATTTGCCATCAGGTGACGAGAGAGTGCGGGGAAGGGGCTTCTTCCCTAATAATTATATTCATTCAATTTGTTTAATTCCCCCATGCGACCCCGTTTCTCCTCCATCCGTAATCCATTTTATTATTTGTCGCTTCATTTTTCGGTTTTTTCTTTTCTTTCCTGTTGTCATTGTGTTTTATAACGGTATGCAATCCATTCAGATACGTCGTACTAAATATAAACTCTCTTGCTTTGTTTATTCTTTGAGTTTGTTTCTTTTTTAATTACAAAAGAGAGACGTTAAAGCAATTCGTTTATTTATTTAATTATTTATTTATTTAATTAATTATTTTTGAGTATTAACACTGTTGTTTTCTTTTATATACTTAATTTTTTAATCGCACAGATCGTGGGCGTATTTTGGAAGCAAATATCACACGATGATGAGGAGATAACGAGCGAGAGATATAACGTAACATTTGTGTGCCTATGTATGTGTATTTGTTTGTTTGTAAATATATATTCATCCGTTTATTGATGATACGAATTTTACATTTCGATTCTGACGCTAATATATGTCCACTCGCTGATGACGTTTTTATTAATTCACTTAATTATTAAAATCAATCGACGTTTCATCGGTTACAACGTCTAATGGAAACGTGTTGATTAATTTTTCTCTTATTCATTCAATTATTCCATTTCTTTCTTTCGCCAACAATAAACTCTACACGTCAGCATAAAAATGCCACGATTATCCCCCCGCATTTCGTTTTATATCTTCCATTTTTTATTTGTTTAATCTCGCCCCGCCACCGATTGACACTCAGGACAATTCATCTGATCGCCAACGACTTTATATAATTTTTTGTTTCATTTCGTCTTTTTTTTTTGCTACACTGCTCTCAAGCTCTCAGCCACTAACGATTATACATCAGCATAAAACCGCAGTAACCATGACTCAAATTGGGATGATCCATTGGTTATTGTTTGTCTTATTTATTTTTCTCATTTCCCTTTCATATATCGAATGCAACCTCTGTGTTCGATTAAAGGTAGCAAACGTATTTTTTTTAGAGTATACAGCATGATGCCGAACAGCAACTACTACCACCACCTTTACTTTTTTGTCTCTGATCTGGAACAAAAATCAATTATTGAGATATATTTCAAATGACTCAATGTAAAAATTAATTAATCTCGATTTTAGAAAAAATTCATTACAATGACCGATTGAAAACTTCTCATTTTTCTCTAGTTTTACTTCATCTATTTTCACTTCTTTCTTTTTCTTTTCTTTTTTTTTTTTTGGTTTCTCGTCAATGTTCTCGATTGGGGACGGGGCATTTGGGCACATGATAATTAAGAAACAAGCAAAATTTTCCTTCAACTTTAATGTCTTCAATGTAAAACATCATCATCGTCATTGGATACATGCATATAGTCACCATTAGGAAGAAGACCTGGGACAATCGTTCAAAACGTTGGTTAGTACGTCACTTGAA
Source organism: Meteorus cinctellus (assembly GCA_030523045.1). Lineage (NCBI taxonomy): Eukaryota > Metazoa > Arthropoda > Insecta > Hymenoptera > Braconidae > Meteorus > Meteorus cinctellus. The sequence continues at coordinate 25,827 of JAPYZF010000472.1, read as the reverse complement.
TACAGAATGGAAATTAATGGTCTATGGGAACCGAAGGATAAGGACTGAAAAATTAATTTCTCATGATTTTCTAGATGTGTAGAAATTGAATGAATTCTGGGAATGATATGAAGCAGAGTGGTTAAGAAAATTAATATAATTTTTCCAGTTTTACTATTTCACCTTTCTGAGAATGACAAACGAAAATTTTATTGTAAATCTTGGATGATAATTTGGGGTGTGTTATTTTATCAACGACTAATTAAAAGTAATTATTATCGTGAAAACTTCTGGACTACATATCTACTTCACTTATAAAAATGAAAACCTCATGTGGTATTCTCGTTGTCAACATTAAATAATTCTTTCTTCATTGTATATGAGCGATAAAACAGAATGAGATTTTTTGAAACAAACGAATCAATTTTGTAAACCACTCTACCGTAGAGATTTATTCACTTAGTGGTAAGCAATGTAAATAGAATTCAATGTGTTACCTTGGGAATTAGGCTCGGGCAAGTTTTCCCGTGGTACTAAATGCATGACTGTTGTCTTTCCGAAAGGAAGCCCAAGCGCGCCAAGCGTAACATTGCTATGTAGAAAACGGCCCTGGTATATTAGTCGTAAGATCTCTGCCTTGGCAACAGCCTCTTCCGCCCAGTCTGTAATCAATAACATCAATAATGTTCCGGTATAAAAAGTGAATGAGTAAATAAAATAATAATGTTTCTTATAAGTATACATTTGTTTGTATGTTCACTGACGTGTTTACAGATACACTCAACTCTCTCACTTCTAAGATTATTTTCAAACCCACATGTGATAACGTTCCCAAGACTGACATTTGAAACTTCTTCAGTAAAGCATGTGAGTGCTTCCTACTTATATTGGAAAAATATAATCATAAGGCCACTGTGCACAAGTACTTCCCCTATCGCTTCGCTTCCAGTAAAAACTTCACAATAAATTAAAGCCATCAATAAAATTTAATATAGTTTCAAATTCATCGTATTACACTTCGCAATTTGTGTTCATATACAACTTGGAATTCAACATGAGCGACGTGGCTTAGCATAAATATATATTCAAATTTGAAAAAAAAGGAGAAGCAAAAAATATACATACAGATTGAAATAAAATGGTATTCCATAAGCATTATAATACTGCGGTTTCATTCGTAATTTTTCCACCGAATATATAATATATTTTACCAACTACAAATTGGCTAATGTAGTTTGAGAAAAAAATATGCATTTTCTTGACCAGGCAGATTGTGGTTTCTTTCAATCATGCAAAGTGATCCTCTGATATCATTTCTTGGTTCATAATTGAGGGATTTGTTCAGAAAAAGGGAATAAAAAAATTAATCTCAACTAGAACAAGATTGAAATTATGAATAGAAAGTTGGTGGCGTTCTCATGCTTTATTATCAAACCTCTGTGACGCTGTACATGCTCAACTTGTAATAAAGAATTTTGATACATTAACACTCTTGAAAAATCTAGAAAAATACGACCCAGGAAAAATGAATTTTCCTTTTTTTTTACATTGTCTCTGTTGTGATTCTCCTCAAATGGAAATGGATTATGCATGTATATTTATGCAAAGAGATCCATTATGCGGAGCATAGCAGAGAGTGAAGGCAGAGCTCCAGTATGTCAGTGGAAATTATTACTGCAGAACACGCTAAGCACTTTAGAATATTTCACATGCTCTGTGTATATGAATATAACATAGGTCTATAAATATATATATCTGTATATATAATCTACAATTAATTTCATTTGGAAAGTATATTAATGTTTGGCATTCTCAGGCTTTTTGTCACATAATATATTAATTACTGTTGTGGTAGATGAGAAACAGAGTTCAGGAATGACACATTTGAATTCGAAATACAATGGATCACAATTTACAAAAAATAAATTATATGAATTTTATTTTGAAGAAATAATAAATGAATAAACACATATCAGTGTTAAAAATTTTGTAAGTTTGATAATAAAATTCTCATCATATTGTATAATTCTTGATGAACGATGAAGTTAATTTTTCCATGATTACAAATTATGATTTCTGCAATTAATGCCAGACTGAATAATTATAACTTATAAGTTAAACTTATAGTGTTTTTTTTTTTTTTTCAGAAATGTTAGAATTAATAAAGATTATATTAAAAAAAATTGAACGTCCACTTGCAGTATCTCTGAATTGATGAAGTGACATTAATAAATAAGTGAATGACTTATCATGAATAAATAAATTGACATATGGATAAGATAATTGTTCACAATTCCTATCACACTTCAATTCTTCAATATTCCTTCTGGGAACTTACTATAATGTATTGTATTCAATATCATTGTATTCAAATTTCACTTTGGATCAATTTTAATTAGTCATCATTAATGATGACTGGACAATAGCTTTCTTCTTTGTATTCTGCATTTATTATTCTTTATGTTTGATGCAACAAAAGATTACTTTGGTTTTTATGATTCACACTTCGTAGTTCGGCCAACTTCATACCGAATTTAGGGCCATGCATTCTTGTGATTATAATCATTATCCAAATATATATTCACTGATTAAGAGAGATGTCCTGACAAAAAAACAAATCTCCCAATATTATTCATCCCATGTCGCTTTCAGGCTTATCAGCATTAATTCAATACAAACATCTCATATTAATAGCAATTGTAGCAAAAATATGAATCGTTCATCTTTTCTACTCATCTTCAGGTTATATGTATCCATATAATATTACCTTCCGGCCAATTTTCGAATACATGATGTGCAATGTCACCCGCCGAGTCACTTGGACTAAATAGGAACTCTTTTGTTTTACCACTGACGAGGATGAGACGTAAGTTTATCTGCAATCAGAAAATAACGACATATATTTTAGATATATCAAATTTCAATTAGTCATCTGACATTTTTTGTTTATGAGTGTGAATGTGGCCGACATTTGGGAATTTAGAAAATTTTCAAATAAATAATTAAGTTGTAGATAGAAGAAAAATAAAAAAATACTCGTGTAGAGAATTTCAAAATCTGTACAATCTATTTTTTCATATTCCACTATCTTAATTATTCAGTTATCTATTCATAAACAGAAATAGTCTCATATCTGCTGAATTCATATCCATCTTTATTCGGTTGTCATTGCTATTATGACTCATTGAGATAAAAATGTCTGTGAGACTTGTCATTGTGATTACATACAGTATCACAATGTGTAATCAGTCATGGTTATATGTTGATAGCTTACAATAAATTCTAATAGTAGATTCATTTCTCTTGAAAAGAATAGAGAATAATCGCAATATGTGTCATAATTTAAAATCCATTTTACTTAAGCCCATGTTTGGAAAATTGGGTGACATCAATCGCGTTGATTAACGTATTGATTCAGTCCAAATATATTTGAGTTTAATGGTATATACATTTTTCCTTATTTTTATCAGAATAAGAACAGCCCAGATGAAATTTTATATATTTCATAAAGATGAAAATTCATGGGATTGATTCAACATTGAACTTTGCCAGGTGGTTTTTTCTTTGTTTTGGGTGAGTGATACGTTAGGATTTTCGCCACCATTGTCCAAGAAAATCATACTGCACCCATGAGTTAATTGAATTTTGATAAAACCAGAGTGATGAAGAATTCAATTGTCTATTATGATTAAGCATGACCTCCCTAATAAACTTTCGATGTGACCCAGTAATTTGAGCACTCAAAAGCTTTGGAAAAGTGGCTCTGCACCATTCCGAAAGGACAATCACGAATCGGCAACAGAGTGCACCAACCAAGTTTCGCACTCAGATCAATACACGCACCACTGACACACGATTGACATTTAATCCTATTGTACTCAATTTTGGAATGATGTGTCACAGTGAGATCAATATACAAATTTTAATCATCAAAGTGAATGGTCGTGACCGGAAAATCGGAAATTAAATTTGTCGGGTTCCAAAGTGAGGCATTGATGGATTTGTGTGTGAATAGGCGTAACACGGCATGTGATAAAGTGAATAGACGACAGAAAGAGAGACAAATAGAGAATGGCGGAATATATTTATCAGCCAATCAGTGATGACTTGAAAGCTGAAATGCTCACGTATTCAGTGCAGTTTGAAATTGAATAGTTGAAATGTGGCTTTGATGATATATCGAGGACTGTATGCACACCAACGACGTTCCAATCATCAAACATTATTGATGAAAAAAGATATTCTCGGGTGATGCATCGCTGACGGTCATTGGTTGAACAACGATAAAATTAATGCAGCACCAATAAATTAATTAAAAATGAAATCAAATACACGATGCACCCTTGTATGTATGATACTCAATCAAATAACGAAATTTCATTCACAAAATTTCGTACCTTTTTTTTCATTCATTTATTTTGTCCCACTCCATTGGAAAAAAAAAAGAAAAACCGAGAATATATTAATAGAGATACTATAACATAAAACAAACATGAAATACGATACAACTGTGAATCTCTCATCAAATGCCGCGTAATTTAAAAAACCGATTTGCATTCGATTCAGAATAATACTTCCACCATAAATCGATATAAAAGAGAAAAAAAGGGGGAAAATTTGTTGGATATTCATTTTTTTGCTGCTACTTTTTTTTCAAACCAATTTTATTTCTACTATTGCCGCGATTGAACTTAAATAAATGGGAAAATACTGGGAAACTAATTTTTCTCGTCTGGCATGTACTAAAACTAAAAAAAAAAATTGCATTAAATCTCTCTGCGTTTATATGGTTTGGATTTAGTGGATGTGATTGTACCATGCATCGTCAAACATCGATTCGATTGGTTGGTAGTGAAAATAAAAATTGCCTTCAATTTATCCTACATACATATACATACATAATGTACAAGTGGCGTGAGAAAGATATGAGTTTTCCGGGGCGGGTCAAATCTAGCGAAACTAGACACTGCGTACCTCAACGCTTCCCAGCTGAGCCTTCTCTTTTCCTACGTCTCTCTATAACAACCATCACCACCACCACCTCTCTATATTCCTCGTTGTTTCATTTATTTTTCGAATTTTTCTCATTTCAGTCCCTCGGCTCGTTCCAGCGATTCTCTACGCTCTATTGCTCTCTCGCTCTGTTGCCATTTCCCGAGCGGCAATCTAATACGCGCACAGGAGCACAAGCAATGTGTAGCGTATGAGGAGAGGCAGCAATATCACGCTAGAGCACGATTCCTAACCTAAACGGTACATTCGCGCCACATGAATAAAGTGTATATACAACGGGAACCTTCAAGAAAACCCAACTGTTACCATATAGCTATACGTGTTATATCCCGCAGCGGCAATATAACTTACCGGAGTGACTTTTAACGTTGCACGAGTCGTAAACAGTTGGCAGTGGGTTTCTCACATACATAAACACATGGTTCATATTCGTTCTCTTTTTTTATTTGTGTCGTGAAAGGTGAGTACTCAAAATGGAATCGCATGGAGGCTGTGGCGGGTCATAAAGAAGAGTAGAAGGAGTAAACAAAGAGAGCCCGTTAATAGTGCTAATCGATGGTACGGGTTCCTACCATACCTGTGTTATTAGTCATTTTATTTTTAATTTGTTTCTTCCTATTCATCCTGTATTCCTGCATATTGGCAATGTTTATTGCGTGGGATATCGTGACGTCAAATAGCGAAGAAGAGAGTAGAATCGACAATGTACCGTTCTAGAATATCTCTATTGATAATCAATTTTTTTTCTTATATTTAGAATGATTATCCATCGATTACCTTATTAATTATTTGTGCACTTCGTGTTGCAGTGTCATAATCATTAAGCGACACCGTCGAAAAATATCTACTTTGCAACGATTTATCAATACCACAATGAGAAAAGAAAAATGATTTTATTTGTTTATCCACGAATTTTGTTGTTCGATTACTTTGGAAATTGAGAAATGTGTCAAGTGATATTTCTTCATGTATCGTATCAGATGTTGACAATATGAGAGTTGTGTTCTAATTGAAAAGTGTACAAGATGAGTAATTGAAATCACTGACTTGTTAGCAATAGAAAATCAATATGTTATCAATGATTTGTATAATAGAAAAAGGAAATAAAAAGAAAAACACCAAGCATTCTCTAATCTATAACTTCTTTTCCCTTCATTATATGAAGTAAATATTTTGAAGCAGACCAGAGTTTACTGATGAGTACAAACTTTTTTATCGTGACACTTTAACGGTTAATTGCTTTGTTTTGTAGTTGGAGCTTGAGGTAGATATTGGCAATACGTAACGTAGGATATTGTAGACGAGATTTTATGAGCACCGTGAGAGCAATATAATCCATCAGTTTGAAACATTTACGAAGATACACTGTAAGAGAGAGTAATTGCATATTGATGTTACTTGCTCAACCGATAGAAATATTGATGATATTATCTGAAAATGATTATTGTTAATACACGTATAACGTATACGAACACGCTTTTATGGAATAAATTCTCTCTATTTGCAAATAGATGATGTAGGCGTGGATATATGTGTTTCTGCTGGTCTTGCGGATAATTCACATGACAACATCGGTGCACATGCTTTTGTAATCAATCACTAGTTGGAGAGCTGTGGGATCATCTTTAAACGTCGAGGACGAGAAGAGGGAGAGAAAGAGAAACGAGCGAGAGAGAAAATCTGGGTCGCTTGCACGATGTGTCTATCGATAATCGTTGAAAGGACCTCGCCAACTTTATTCATTAATCAACCGATCTCATCCAACTACGTGCGTGTGCCTAAAGAATAAAAAATTGGTTCAGTATATGAATGCATTCATTTGTTCACTTTTTTCTTTTATCATAATTCCATTCATCAAGATTAATAGACATAAAAGAGTTTTTGTGTGAAATTGCAGTAAATTGTCATTGACAATTTGCCTCGATGATTGTAATCAATTTAGTTTGCACTTGCTCATGGAGTTTTCGAGGCTACACCAGACGTTTGTTGAACTATAAAAGGAATTTATGTATATATATTGAGAATGTCTGGGTTATGAACGACAAGGACGGAACGATACTATATTGTATTAGTAGATCAGGGTCAGAATCAAGTTTTCAGTGCTCAATCTTCGACGATATCTGTGAAACCGGGCTAGACTTGATTAAAGCTATCAGAAATATTGTATTGGCCATGTTCTGGCTCATATAGGTTTGAAGCAAGTTTGTATATCGAAGCACAAGTGTATTAGATTGATAATCGATGCAGTATACTGAACGAGGATGCGAGATACGTAAACATGTGATGATGAGAGTGCAGTCGAGTAATGACTGTATGCCAAAACTGGCCTAGGGGGTCGATTGTAGAGTAATAATTTGGGTTAGTACCATGTCAGGCAAGCAATACTATATATGTGTGTATGGGTGAAATGACCAACAATGGTCGACGAACAATATAGTGCTGTCATCGCTTGACGAAGTGCTGATGATAATGGCGGTACAGGTGTGGCAATACGTAAACGTAGCATTTCGTTTATCTCCAATAAATTCTGATGTGTCATTGTCACTTTTTCCTCTAAGCTTTCAGCAGAAATTGTCAAGGAAAGTATTGTTCTGATTACCTAAAAATTCACCTTGAATAATTTCAACAGATCTTCGACATTAACACGCTGGAACGTGATCTTTGTTTGTCTGCTTGTCTAACTGTCTGTTTGCATGTCTGTTATTCAGAGCATTTACATTCAATGTGAGTCACGTGAATCTTGAAAGCGTTGTAAGTAAACAACATTGAAATTGCTATTTAGTGAGTCGATGTTTCTAAGAAGAAAAATATCTACATCACACTGGGATAGAATTTTCGAAAGACATTTTTTTGAAACATGAATCAGAAGATCTGCCAACATGAGAAGTTTTGTGCAGAAGGTTTGTACTTGCTAGAATCATTTGTACTTATAATGGTGTAGGAAATTAAATTCAATCTAATATGAAATATGCAGATTTTGCGTGGATCATCTGAATGATTCACTAGTGATATCGAAAATACATAGTAATCTTGTTATAATATTGGTTAAATTATTTCCCAATGTTGATATCTCTGAAAATTCAATTACTTATTCATTCTTTGCGTTTTTCATTATATATTTTCGTTGAAAGGCATTGCGAGACCTTGGCAATCGACAGATTTAAGTGCCAGCATATTTGGATGCGCCAAAATATTTTACTTTGCAAATATACAAGATGTTAATTTAGAACACTTGACGTACTCAGTTCTGTTGAAACACTATGGATTAAATAAATGTAATTTTGGCACTTGTACTTCATGTGGATGCATTTTATATCAATTAAATGAACTATGCACAATGTTTATTATACAGATTATACAAAGTGAACATAAGCCAAATTCTTTATACGTAAACACTGAGTATAAACTGAAGTGAAAAGAAACTTTATCATTATTTAGTGTATGATCGATACAATCGAAGGAGGAAGAGCACGAGAAGAGATAAAGGTGAAAAAAAAAGAAAGGGTTCATTGTATATAGTTGGTGAGTCACAATCGTGGCCAAGATTACCCAGGCAGGTTGTTCATGAATATTCATGTGGAATGTACATATATGCGATGTTGGAGGATATAATCGGGGCCTTACGCAGCCATCAACGAGAGAGGCGTATCGAACGGATGGTGAATAAAAGGGAAAACAGAGAGTCGGTTGAATGACAATAGCTCAATCAATTCGCAGGGTAGAATTATCTGTGCGCATCGCCATTGTTGTATTCGAGTGGTATAATTATCAAAAACAGAAATAGTGAACAAGAGGAAAGAGAGTCGGCTGAATTTTTTTCTCTTTCAATTTTATTTCTTCGTCTCATTGTCAACATACTGTATCTATATACAAAAAGCTTTCACGTTGGGGGGAAATAACGATTATCCAAACAACGCTGTGTAATTGCACGACGGTGAAAATTATACGTAACTCGAGACAGTTGGCGTTGCATCAGAAGGGACGAATGCTGATGACAAGAAGAAGAAAAAACGAAAAAAACTCAGACATTAATTTTTTTATTTCCCCTCAGTAAAAATTCTTATTTTTCTTCCTTATTCAGAAAGAACGTCAGGATTTTAGTTGATGGATGGGCGACTTTATGTCATTCAACCAGAGCATGGGCAAGTCCTTATTTGTCTTCTTTTTCTTCTCATTCACATTGGAATATTACAAATTTATGTTTCATTGATGGTACATCAAAACGTTCATTCAACAATGAGATAACTGATTGCATTCATCATTCAGAACTCTAACTATTAATGGACAGTTTAGATTCAAGTATAAAGGATTAATATTTTATTCAAAACTTTAATATTAAGAATGATTATTAAATTTATCATTTATTCAATATAAAGAGGACTGAAAGCGAAATTCCAGCCGCCTCATTTACGTTTCAATGTGTTGGTTGATAAATTTTCTACTCATATAAGCTTCTCATTCGCATAAAAGATGAAAGTTTTTATGGATTCGAATTATTTCTTCTTCGTTTTATTTCATGTTCCTGTTTTCCCTCGATAAATGATTGAGTTAGTTTATCGTCATTTTGTAAATCCGTCATTGATTTCATGATGGTCATGATTCGAGAAACACATAAAATAGCAGAAATAAAATACTATTGGCGTTGACATTGAAGCATCAAGAGACTAGTAGCACTGAATCCAATCGCATATCCATTCCAACACCAATACTAAACGTGTGTGAAGTAGAAAAAATCTTATGAAGAGTCATAAAATAGGAAGAATTTGCAACAAACTTCTGCGGCAAAGAGCTCGAGTTTTTATTGGCATAAATCGAAAGTCTGTTTCCAATATACGAGAGATAAATATAAAACGTGATATTAAAAAAGAAAAATAGCAGTTGAAGAAAACAAAAACGGAATGAACAAATAGAGTTGTGTGATACGCAACTCTATAGAGAAAAGTAGAGCACTGCAGTAAACGAAATATATATCTAGTATGAAACATTACTCTGCTATATCCTCTATTCCAAACTCGTGAAATTTCTTCTCTTCTCATTCGCGATATCCATAAAAGAAAAATGATAGCATCGATGACGGTTCTTGTTGTATTTGAGTACTGGATACGATGTGGTCTGGTATTCAACTTTCATGATGTGTATATAAGAAAAAATTCATATGAATATTTCTAGACATAAAATATTTTACATCTGGAATACGTTCAGAGTGTAACATTGAATGTCGATATTTGTATTAAAAGTCATCTCATATAGTCATCTTTTACACGTTACATACACACAATCATAAATTTTTCATAGAAGTCCATTTCCAAAACATTTATGAGAACATTTCAGTATGAAAAGGAAATTGGAATTAAAACATTATATTAATTCCATTCAGGAACTCCCTTTCAGCGAAAATAAAGATGTTCGGAAAATGAGGAAATGCATTGAAATCTACCGTTCATTCATCATTTCACAAAAGTTAATTATCGAATCGAATACAGAATGAAAAAAACTCATATTGAAAAGAACTTTTTCAAAACAAGCTTTTATCAAAACATCGTATTGTCATGACCTCTTTCGATGCAAAATATATTCACTATCGGATCTTGATGTAAGATCTTCTACACCATTCAATTACTCCAAGCTCTTCCCATTAGAATTTATAGATTGAAGTAGAAAATTCATCAATAACTTTGTAAGATACGCGTGATCGAACTTGGTAAAACAAATTTCGTTACATTGTCACGTTCGACGTCCTCGAACTGAAGACTCACTTCTGATAGTTAACATCGCTAAACATCTATCCCCCCCCCCCAAAGTGTAATACATTCGCTGTACCAAAAAATTCATATAAATTTTCTTCATGAAACTCTCGCACAAGGATACATCCGGTTACCTTGGAAAATGATAGCACAGAACATTGTCATACATACACATCCATTTTTACCAGATAGTGCTTGCACGTTGTTACGACATGTACGTCCCATATTTCGATCTTTGCCGCGTGCGTCAGTGTAAGAGGGGTTCAAGAGGGGTTGAAAGAAACGAAGAATGAAATAAAAAACACAACCCTATCCTACACGCTCACATATAACTCTTCAGTATATGTGATTATGTTAGGCAGTGAAATAAAGTGAGAACAAAAAGAAAAAGAGGAAGCGAACAAGAGCAAAAAAAAGAGATGAGAACGGGGAGAGACGACAAGCGCGCGCGATCACCTTGACTCGACGCTTAGCTTGTACAAGGGACATAAGTAGTGTCTGTATATGTACGGTATATAGTATAGGAACGACTAAAACCGGGTCATTGGGACATTCGCGATATGCTGCGCGGACTGCACGAGCGCATCTCTGCAGCACCAAGTTACATATAGTTATCCAGACACTCCCCCAGAGACCAGCGGAATATTTCATGTACATATATGTTTGCATGTACACTGTAGATACATACATGTACCAGTAGTTGTATATCTCAACGTTATGTATATATACATTCACAGAAGTCAGTAGCTATTTCTACATTTACGACGACGTGGATGATAAACCATATATGGGTATTTATATTAGAGTGGTTTGGTATAACCAATATTTCTCTTTATTTCACTTCTTATCCCCTTAATCTTTCAAGAGTTATGACGAAAAACAAAAAAATCGTGTATCGGATTCGAGCGAGATCGAATAATATTTATAGAGATGAAGTATCTTTCAAATTTGCTAAATTGGATAGAGTTAAGATGATACATAATTCATATAATTAAAAAATATTCCAATTTATAGGCAAAAGTCAATTGCAACATCTACTAAATATAATCTTCTTAGCATAATCTACAAGACATTTTACAATGATCTTTGAATAAATTCTGATCCACCTGTAAACCTGTTGTCTTTTTCTTCTTCATTATTAGTTAAACAAACTGGTGTAATATTGAATTGAAAAAGAGTTCGTATTGCCGTTACAATTTAAGGCTCTCAAATTCTGTTACAAACTGAAGGCCATTCCGATAGCTGATATTAATTTCCATACTTTGAGATGATGTAGAAGAAAAGTTTGCTCGATATTCCGTACTTAAGTAGATTTCTATGCAGTGACTTAGTCACACATACTTGGAGCTATTTTAATATACTTCTCTATTCAGGATTTCACCTTTTTTTTTACTGTTGAAGTTTGTTGCCAGAAGTTATTTTCATAGGACGGAATATAGCACAAATTGGAAAAAGCGAGTCCTACGAGATGTTCATTAAGATGCTATAAATAATTAAAGAATCCATCGACTATTATTACAGTGACTTCCTGATCATGTATTCATTTCCATCATAAAAGCAAAAACTCTACATAATGATCTCGTTTACAATGCAGTCACATCAAATAAACACTGTTTCAAGATGAAGTATACGCTGGAGACAGAAATAATAAGAAATACAAAGGCTGAGACAACGAAGGAAAAATCAATATGAGGTTTATGCACACCACTACCACCATTTATTTTTTTTTTCGATCTTGCTTTCACACAGCACATCCCTTCTCTTCGTATAACTTATGAGATTGAAAATGGGGTGAGACGTGAGGAGAAAAGTTGATATTCTGGACCAATTTGAAATATTGATGATGCAAAAGTTTCTGAGATATTTGTAAAAGTATAGAAAGATGAGTATTTATTAATATTAAAGTTGCTCTGAGGTCTTCCAATCGAGGACAGTTCGATAATTTAGCAGAGAAAAAAAAACAACTGAAAGAATTATAATGCATGAGATAAAAATTTTATTTTGTTTCGGATCACTGTAATTTGTTATAGGCAATATGGAGTGTTTCATACGTCCGTGTCTATATGTGTTATTCTAAAGTCAAGCGAACGACGTAGCTTTAAATCGCGGTTGAGGGTAAAAATGAAGGGGGAACAAAAAAAGAGAGAAAAAAACTGGCCTCGACCCTGAAGAGAAGCAGCAATGAAAGAGAAAGAGCGCGAATGACACAGTGGGCGTGGAGAATATACCGCGTGTTTTGTCGTAGTGGTTGTGCCTTTGTATAATGTATATGTACACACAAGTTGTCGTGTAATAACTAGAAGGAAATTTATTATATGCATGCATGCAATGCGCTGTGGAAAAATTGAATCATTCTCCAATATACAGTAAAACCTCTTCTTCTTACGACCTCACGATGTTACGAATTTTATCAATTATTCAAACTGTTAGATGAGAATAAATAATCATCCGATCGAAAAAATTAAAAATGTATTATTTCCTCTTGGGATTCTCTAATGACAATTTCACTTTTCCTTTATTCCAAATTGATTCTCCTAAATACATCCACACAAATAAACCCTTTCGGACCCAAGACACGGCCAGTCTTGGGTCCGAAATTTTTACTACCCCTCACGATTTTACGTAGGTCCCAAAAATCGTAACAAGAGGTTTTACTGTGTTCACAAAAAATATTTGTCCCAATTCCAAGAGTTTTGTGAAATAGCATCGAATTAATATTACAATTTTTTTTTCTGCATTCCCAGAATATCGGCCACAATTCCCGAAATTTTTTTTTCGTATACAAATTATTTTTATTGCTGTTTCTTCTATCATGGGAGGGGTGCAATTTCTTCGTATATGTATGTATTTCAAAACTTTTTTTTTTTCATTTGTGAAATTACATAAATAGAATAATAGTAAAAAGTGTTGTACATTGATAATGAAAGATATGAAATACGAAAACACCACCATGATATCGTCGTGAATATTTTCCAAGATGGGTCAACGTGATATTACAAATTATTCATTGTATACTGGCGACAACGTTCATCTCATCGAGGATGTGTCGTAGCGATAAAAGTGAAGAGGGTGACAATTCCTGGTTGGTCATGTATACATAGGTTTATTCAAGATGGTTGCTGGAATGTAATCCCTTCCTTTATTTTTATTCACGACTATGGTCTAATCCCACAAGTGAAGAAAATTTTATCAAACAAGGTCACACTATGTTACATATTCCAACGAGTTTATGGTAAATTTCTTAGCATATTTGCCAGTATTTATAAAATAAAGTCATCATAACAAGTCTCAAAAAACATTGCAAATTACATAACAACACATTTCTAAGAGTTGAAAATGAGAAAAATGTTCATTACAGTTCAGAGCAATTTCATCGTTTGAAATCAATGATTACGAATAAACAAGAGAAACAATATTGTCCTATCTCGTCCAAAAACGTCCTGCACTGACGAGGGTTTCGCATTTTCTACTGCTCCTCATTCAATGCTCCCTGCACTCAGAAATAGTTGTTCCAAAATTAAAATTTCAATAGAAAATAGGATACTAAATTCTTTTATAAGATCCTTAAAATTTGCATTGCACGTAACAAGTAAAAATCCATTCAAACTTTTCACTGGAGCGTCATAATGAATCTCACCACAATGATAAAGAAAACTTAATTAAATAAGAACTGACACGACAACAGAGTTCTCAGAAAATTGGAAATGAAGTGACAACTAAGATTCTGACGTCGCTCACAATATAGTAGATGTCATAACAACGTGGTGATGTATATCGAAAAATTTTAAGAAAAATATATTGGTCCATCATGTTGAAGTCAGTATAATAATAAAAACCCAATATTAAATATAACAATTTTTCACACGGACTGCAGCCAAACTTTATGTTGCTTAGAAAATTTTTCACTTTTATTTTCTCATGACTCGAATTCAATTTCCATTTTTCTTTTTTTTCTTTTGTTCATGACATGTGACTGCAGATAATACACGTATGAACGTTGTAGTTGACTCGCTGTCGTGTCAGGTGTCATTCCTGGTTGCATTGATTGTTCAATTGAGTGAACATAGAATCTATCATATATGACGAGTCATCGATGGAAGATGCGCATGGATTTGTAGACGAATAGATCGTGAAACGAATAAGAAATCAAGATGGCAAAACCAACACCGTATAACATGCATACATATCTGTATAGATATATCCTGTCTTTTTTTTTATTCTCATCTCTTTTCGTATATCTCTCATTTCTTGCTGTGTTGTTCAATCTCTCTCAACGGTATAGAAAGAGAGGCGAGAGCAGTTTGCGCGCATCTACATTCACGAAGAGCAGCGTAGTTCGCTTGAGGCATCTCGTATCGCGTGCTCAGAGCCTTGGAAGCGAGCGCTAACCTCGCGAGCGACCGGACTCCATTGTATCTTCCTCCTGGTTTCTTTTCTTTCTGTTCATTCGTTTCGTTTGCCTCGCCCGCATCGACGAGCGCGCGAGCTTAGCTAGCCGTCACCAAGCCACATCGTCTTCGTCTTATATTCTTCTTCATTTTCTTTATCTCCTTTTTTTCTTTCTTTTCTATCGTTTTTCTCCATCTTCATTTTTTATCCACCCCTGACCTCGTCCGCCAGTCGATCGGTCGCTTGGTCTGTTGAGTGCGCGCACGCGTTCCCCTTTTTATTTCTCATATAATATCTTGAAATTCTATGTGTGTACTTGTATATATATACCATACAATTTTTCATTGTCAGTATAGTCGCATATGTATCACTCGTGATTTAAGTTGTGGCGAGAGTTTTTTTTTTTTTTCAATACTTCGTTTTCCTTTCTCTACGTGAATTGATTTTCTTAGCACAGAATGTTTGTAAATTTTACAATTATTTATCCGATCCAGTCATCCAAACATAAATTGTGAGAATTAAATCTAAATTATTGACATTTTAGAAATAACGATCGCATGAATGGTAGAAATATAAAAAAATAAGATTGATATAGATATGACGAATAAAATTGCCGATTTATGAATACAGGAATTGTATACTCATCGGGATATGAAGTTAATTGGGATGAACTGCCGGTCACAGCGAATAAAAAATGAAGGAAAAAAAAATAAAGAACTGCCCCGAAGCGGCGGAAGTCGTGTAACATGATTCCTTGAATCAATTTCATGTGTGCAAACATAAAGCGAAGCCAAACATTGTAAAGCACACGGTATCATATGAATGCGTAAACTCGCACGCCTCATTCATGAATTTTTGTTTTTCCCAAATGAATTGTTTCATCAACACCAATATTTGACAAAATGTAAAATATTAATAAATCTTTGTCCATTCATTATCAATATATTCTCTTATTATCATCATAATTTTTTTCTTTCCCAACAAAACGAACTGTGAGAATTCAATTGTAGCAAACTAATGTTGAATGACGCAACAGGGAGAATTGTGTTCTCGTGATTGTATACGCCTTAAGACGAAGAGGAAAATACGTGCGGAAAGAAAAAAATAAATAAAGATGAAAGCAGAGGAAATTGTATATAAAGCAAAGGAGAAAAGACGAAGTTGTTCTCGTCGGCGCAGAACGTTACTTCTACAGAAAGAATGAAAAAAATGAAGAAAAACTAATAAAGAAAAAGGCGATGAAAGAGGGTCCACAGTAGATAACCAACTGCGGGTCCATTGTCAAAGAGTCAACTGTCAATTCTTTTCTTTCCTCCCTTTCCTGTTACTGTATACTCAAATCATAGATGCATATGAATACATCAAAAATTCAATCGTTGATACTTCTCTCGAATTGTCCAAGTGAACATCTACATTTGGCGTTTAGAGTAAATATTAATATTCCACTGCCTGAAATATTTGAGCTTTCAATATAAATTTACTACTCTCAGAGAAGAACAAAATTGAATAAATTAGTTGACGTCTCTATAATTTTCCTTTTGTGATAAAATATTATAAGAATCACAAATGAGAATGATATTGAATACAGACAAAACAACGATGATACAAAGTATGATCATTACATGAATCATATTGTTTTGTACTCAAGCAATTTCTTTCATTTTTATAGAAAAACGACCACTCACAAACATGAATTTCCAATGCTACCGAATAAAATTGTTTTTTTCATTAATAAAAATCAATTATTATACAAAGAAATAGTGGCAAATGTCAAATTATCAAGTTATGAAATTAATTCTAACCATTTTGCCATCCACATTATGGTTATACCCATACATATTTGGATACATATTCGCGTCCATGTGTACATGCACACATACATGTAGCCTTGCGGGTAAATTCATATATAGTTAACTAGAGTTCGTTAACCGCCATTAACGCCTCGGCACGGAATTCCCCGGGCGATGACGTAACTTTCGATGAGGGAAATAAAGAGTGAGAACGTGCGTGCGATTAACGCGAGTAATTTTTGTCTGGGTAATTACTTCAAATACGAACAACTGACCCTAAAGGTTAAATGTTAATATATTGCTATCGCCATTTAAGTGTCGTTGATGTGCGATATGGAACATACTATATGTGTTGTATACATATAATAATAATAAATGGTGAATGAAAAATAATTGTACCATGAATGGACAGCCAAAGTAGACGATAAATGCAGTTTTTTTTCATTTTTTAGTATACTTTTTCAAATTTTATCACTACTGGTTCATTGACCATATACAATCACTCGCTCTCTATAAAATGATACTAATATACTCTGGTATTTTTTACTGACCATTCAGGCGTGACTATCAACCAAAAAAAATAGAAACAAACAAATCGATAATTATCTATAAATCTATTCGTCATTTTTTAGTAACCCTTCTATCGATTTTGTGATGAATCAACTTCATAATAATCGGTAAATGCATTCATGATGATCCCATCCTATTTAACGATATTCTTTATTTCATGATGAATTATTATTCGCGAAAGTTTGTCAATTAGCATACTTGGTTTAATAGAATGGATGAAAATTGGATATAACTTTCAAGTTGTCTCTGTCAAGGTTTTCTTTTTTCGATT
The DNA here is from genome assembly GCA_030523045.1 of Meteorus cinctellus. Taxonomy (NCBI): domain Eukaryota; kingdom Metazoa; phylum Arthropoda; class Insecta; order Hymenoptera; family Braconidae; genus Meteorus; species Meteorus cinctellus. Next base: position 8,071 of record JAPYZF010000472.1, on the reverse strand, counting down.
ATAAAATAGAAATAAAAATGTGAATAAAAATTTGAATATAATTAATCCTGGTGCTGTTGTTTGTAGACCATTTTTATTATTTATTGGTTTCGATCACTTTATTTAACTTGCTAGCTAACTGGCAATTACCACAGTTCAATAAATTTTTCTGTCCAGTTCATTCATTCATTCTCTCTACTCTCTATACATCTATTTCATATATGTTCATTCACGTGTAAAATTGGATATTGCTACATCATTTTCTTTACATTTAGCATTGTATGAAAAAAAAAAAAATATCTACTCATTTTTATCGCAATCCCTAGTAAAGAGTTTATTGTTAAAAAAACAATATAACAAATTCAACATATTTTATTCAACAATATTTTTTGCTTTTTACCCAACTTTTAAGCGCATCACTTTGTTTATTCAATTTCTCGCAATATTGAATAAAATTTAACTCAATTCTACAATAAAAAAACTGACGGCTCTAAAGATTATCGTAACATGATAACCAAAGAGAGCTTATAATAAATTTTCATTTTTATTATTTCCCTATTTTTCACAAATTTCAATTTTATCTGTATTGATTCATTGGCGTTTGTGATTTTTTTTCCACGTGACACATTTGTGGTTGGAAGAGGAAAAGGAAATTTCTTTTGACCTTCCAATGATATATGGGTTTACACGCGAGTAACTGTGTCGCGATGAAAACATTGATAATATATATATATATATATATATATTACAAGTATGAGGTAGTAAGCAAAAAAGGCAGGGTCCCAAAGTGCTTCGTTCGACGATCGTTTCACTTTCTGGCAGGATTCCAAAGCCCCGGAGACCTGGATCGACGGCCACGAGGATCCATATTTTTTTCGCATCATTTCTCCTCATCGCTTTCTTTCTTTCTATTGCCCCTTTTTTCCAACACAGAAAATATATCTATCGAGCGCACATATTCGACCTCATGAATGCAGCAGCAGCAGCATACACGATCGTTATAAAGTCGCAAGATCCAGTACACGCTCTCCGTTTGCTACTCTCATAAGATGAAATCCTGCATTGAACATTTTTTTTTTCATATTTTTATTTTCGGGATTCCGAAATCGCGTGCGGCTCCATTTTATTTTATTTTTTTTTGTTGCTGCTGATATTCGAGTTTGAATTGCGTTTGAGAAGATAGAGGGAATATTATATGAAAATTGTGTGCAGTCAGAGAAAATGTGATTCTGATTGAATGAAATAAATTTTTATTTATGAGACGGTTTTTTTCTAACAAGTAAAGACCTCAGATGGTCCAAACACATTTTTTTTTTTAATTGATGATTGGAGTCAGGTCATTTTCAGTAGCCTTCATGAATGATAGCCACTGCTTTAATCGATTAATTCCTAATGGTAATTAATTCCAATTTGTTCCTCACACAGATATACTTTAAGATTAATCACAATTTTTTCCTTGACTCAAAAATAAATATATTTCGACTCCTCTTTTCACCAAGAAATCACTCGAACTCTAATAACCAACATTTCCCACGAACTTATATTGTTCTCTATTCTCTCATTGTGTTCGCTCGCTCGCTACATATAAAGCCACAATTTGAATAAAACAAATAAACTCCACTAGAAAATATTCTATGAACCAAATAAATATTTTGTCTACTTGTTCTACCTTCCGAAACAATTCAAAATTAATCTAAATATTCGCCCAATTTATTTTTCACTGTACACTACAAAGAGTTTATATTTATACTTGGAACAAAATTGCTTCATGTCTGTATCCCACTTAGACGGCGGCTATATAATTTAGCCGTTATTTACCCCGTTAGTACGAAGCGAAAACGCACGTGGAAAATTAAACGCAATGTGGTTACCCTGTCTCAGCCCTGCTGGCTCTATTTATCCTCTCTACATATACATGTCAAAGAGAGAACAATGAGAGCAAGGGAGAAATAGAGAAAGACCGAGGCTGTAAGAGAGTCTCTGCGAAAATAGGAGCGGGAGAGAGCGAACGACAGAGCAAATAGAGAAGCCCCGCATAAATGTATAGCTCACACTGAGCGTTGTGACGCTAACAAGGTGTATTTAATTATTTAATTGGATTGACCGATATTCATGAGACCCAAATGAGACTTTATATATGTATGCATATTGCGGGAACATATATAAACCTATCTATGCTTCTAAAGATGTGATAAAATTTCAATAGAGAATTTTTTGTTCATCCTTGTGTTAATAAATTTGTATGAAGCCCCAAGGACAAAGAAAAAAAAAAAGAAAGGCAGTATAGATAACAATGATAGAGGAACATGTAAAAATAGTATAGGAAAATTTCATCTACCTGAATTAAACAATTCAGGTATTGTACATTCGAGACAATGTTGAAAGAATATTCTGTTATTATCTTTGTTCAAAATTTTTTTGATTGTGAATTATCGATCCACGGTATTGTCATTTATTTCATTCATTGTGAATTGAGGACAATTAAATGCATGAAAAAGAGAACCCTATTGAAAATGATGAAATTAAATTAAAAGAGTATAGACGGCGGACAGAAAGAAAATAAAATGTAATGTGCTCAATCCCTTGTATAAATTCATGGGCGAATTGAAGAGAAATCGAAGTGGAAATCAAGGTTCTGGTCGAGTGTAATATAAGCCAAGGTCTCGAGTCTCCCTCGATTGTGTTTTCATTAGGGATGGTGATGAGAATGAGCACGTATTTTATTTAGAACAATGTATTCAATGATGATTGAGAAAAATGCGAAATGAATGAGAAGGCTCCGTCACTCGAAGTGAACTTAATTCGAGTATTATTCATATAGAACAATATTGTTGCATAAGTATTATCATTATATAATATCAATAACATGTTGTTATTACCGCTGATTCAAATATTTCCATTTGTTGATTTAGCCATGAACATCAGTACAATTCAATATTTATTCCCGTTTAATATGTAGAAAATTGATGAATGAATGAATAAAAATCAAAAACAAATATGTGGAGATGAAAAACAAAGTTGATAGAAAAGAGAATTTCTTTTATCTCTATAAATCCAAACATGTTCGATTACGATCAGAATAAACGCATATTTCAGTGCAGAAATGATGAATACGGGGACAACAAAAGAAAAAGAAATCGATACTTGATTTTACACGTTAATAAACATGTATGGAATAGAGATATATGACAAAAAAAGGATTAATGAATTTTGGATCAATTTATTATATAGAAGTTATTACCAAATATCGATCAGGTTCGAGAGAGTAATACAAGGCACTGAAGAATAATTGAAATAATATACAGGAACGTCAATAAATGTTGAAAATGTAATAAAATGTGTAATGATGATTGATAATTAAACTCGAAAGAAATCTCTGTACTGGAAACTCATGTTTCCCATTTGAATTTCATTCATTATATCATGACAAGCCCGTTGATCGAAAAACTATTCAATTTTATCCAGAATAATAGCGATGAATAGAATTGAATAATGTTCCCGGTTTAAAAAGATAAATATGACAAGAGTTCTCATCAAAATCGATAAAGAATCAACAGAGGAAATGAACCAAGTAATAGGATCGACAAATCTCTTTTCATTTTACGAGATAAAACACTCGAGTAGTGAATTAAAAATACATGAGAACATAATTGTGAATTTCTACAGGAAGAATAAGAATCAGAGATGCGTACATAGCTGAGTGAAAGTTTGATTTCATAGTGAATTCAAATTACGTCACAATTGTATGTGAATAATTGAGATATTTCAGGAAAATAAAAAAATGTAGAAACAGGATAATATTTCATGGAATAACTACTTGAAAGTGGAGCAAACCTTCGTGATAAAATGATGGTGACAGAAGAACTCTTTGATATATACTTACTGCAGAACATTCTCATCGATTTTTGTAAATTTATACATAGAATTATCAGTTTCATCACTAACTGGGGACATACTTATCTAACGAGGACAATGGGAAACACAATTTAGAGTTAGAACAGTAAAGACATTAATATGGATAACGTTAGAATGCTCGGGGATTTAATATCGGTCAATATTCTCATTCATCACTACACCAGTGACATACGACGAGGTAGATGAATAAATATAATTAAATATGGCGCAAGTGCAGAAACTTGACAGATAGCAATATACAAAATAAAATTATAGAATATTACATGGACGATGTAACTTAATAATATTGAATTGTATGGAACTGACATCGAGATGGAAAATCGAGAATAGTGCAATGGGCTACATCAATGATAACCCACTTGTTCTTTTATTCCTTATTACGTTAAATTTTCAACATTCTAAGGTACAAAAAAAATATAAATCTCCTCCCAATAATTTCATAGTAAGAAAACTGGTAATACATGAACTATCAATTTCGCAACTTTGGAATTATTTTTTTGAAAAACATAAAATGTTTGGATGTTGAAAGAATGAACAAGACTTCACAAAATTTCAGTACCGTCAAGACTTTTCAAAGACAAACAGAAGAAAAATTCAAATTTTGATACATACTTTGAAAAATTATGAGTGAATTGTTAAATAAACATCTGAATGTGTGACAGTTTGTTGAAAGAAAAAAACACGCGAACATTATTTTGATATTATTTCAACGATTATTCAATCTGCTTTTCAATAAATCCGTGCATGTATAAAAGTGTCGAAAAAGGCGGTATATCAAAGGAAAAGAAAACTAAGTGACGAAAAAAAAAAGAGGAATAACGTAAATATAAAAATTCACCCAGTATACAAAGTTATATAGACACGTCTGTCCCTGGCAATTCTTTTGTCGTCTATATCGTCGCCAAAGGAGTGCTGACGTCGTCGCAATGCCGACGTACAAATTTGTTGGCTGGCGTCGTGAAGACATTTCTATATAGATGAATTTCTCCACTGAGAGAAAATGAAACACGTCCAGGAGACGAATAAAAGAAAGGAAGGACGATGATTTTTACGATGAAAAAAACCCTTTTCCTCTTCCTAACCAATTCTTCATTATAATTCAACTCAATCTGTTCCTATTTCATTTGACATTTTTTTTTTCTATTCATCTCGAATTTTCCGACATTTACCCAGGACTCACGTCGTGATGGAAGCGATGGAGTATGTACAAATATTTGCGGCAACGTAGACGGGTTATTCCGGTTAAGCGGATTCGACATCGCATCCGCGTGCGCAGCAACCGAGGAGATTATCCATCATTCTGCGTGCTCGAAAATCCACTTAACAATTTTATATAGATAGCAATGTTGTATATGCAAATATAAATAGGAAAGAGCTGGGCAAAATGAATTTGTGGGACAAAATGAACTGCATACACATCACAGATTTTCATCATATTGGACAACGTGACGTTTCAAGCGCTATCACATGTTATGTATCGTGAGAAATGTCAAGTATCGTACATGTAGAATTTCTAGACCAGAATCTCGCATACAAAAAAAAGTCATATTCGTATATTTTATGAACATTTGACGAAGAATTATTAACAATTGCAAGAGATTAAGTAATTTTATCTCAAAGTTGAAGTCTGTCAGTACTTCTCACTCATATATTCCTTTATTGTACATACATTTCATCATATGATCATTTAAATAAAGTAAAATTAATCTCAAAATGATCTCTTCACGATTACACATAATCATATTTGGTTCTACGCTTGCAATAGAGGGAATGGTATTGATGGAAAAAGTTAATTGCGATATTTATGCGATAATCCACATCAGAAATTGAATATTGTTCATTATGAATAGTTTATAAGTCTGATATATATTGGAGAAATGAATCAATCATTGTTTATATTTAATTCATGGTTAAGTCCACAAGAATAATTGGAGCAAAACAACAGCCGTAATATACATATCGCCGTGGAGTTTATAAACTCGTGCGTCACATTAGCAACATCGAACGGCCTTAATACCACCGCAACCTATCGATATGACCAGGCGCTACTTCAGACAGAACTACACACACATATGAATTATTATTCCATTTGTATATATATATGTATATATATATTGAGTTAAAAAGTTTAAAAGTAAACAAAGGAAAGTGCTGATAATCCCGAGACAAAAACAGAAAATCTTCCCCATTGAATCATAATTTCTGATGACAATTCCCAAAACTTATATCGCAATTTCCATACAATAGATAGTTCAGAAACATTCGTGAATCGTCAGGTTGAAACTAGTTAGAGAACGATCAGCAGAGTTGAAGAGAGGAGGAAGAAAAAGAAATAAAAATCACGTCTACATTCCAGACCGCGCCGAAACAGGTAAATTTCAGGTATACACTCGAGAACCTTTCTCAAAAATCGTCTGGATCTTAGCAAAAAATAAAAATTACTCATTTATATGTGAATGAGTAGTTCCCAATCCAGATTGCAGACACGAACAACAAATATCACTTTTTTCCTTTTTTCTTTTTAGACTCAATAAAAATAAATGGAATTCGTTGTCATCATCAAAGAGTTATAATTCTCTTTCTATCCTCTTTAAATGATGGAATTCCACTACATTTAAATAGAAAAATGATGTGCTGAATTGCTGTTAGTTTTTTCATAAAAAAAGAAAAAAAACAGCATAACTTTTGAGATTAATGGCTCTAAGTAAACGCCAACTCATTATGAATTTGTAATTAGTATTCATATGAAAACATAAACTTTTGATCGAAACAACTGAAGAAATAATTGCTTGGAATAAGCTTCAAAATTGCAATGAAATATTCTTTTTATATATAAATAACTCTTTCTCATGAGAGCTAACTGAGTTGCATTTAAATCACTTTATTATAAAGAAGAGAACAATAGAATACAAACGTTCAATAATTCGATTGAAGTACCAACATATGATAAAAATCAATAATCCCAGTCGAGTTTCCGTTAAAACTATTAATAACATTGATAACCAAATGTGAGAAAATACGAGACTCGATCAAAATATAATAATAATGCGATTTACTCATTAAAATTCCATCAATATTGAAATTCTCTTGTGACTATCTGAAATCAATTGAACACATTGAAATTGTCAGAGATTCAAACGAAAAAAAAAAAAAAAAAGAAAACATATATATATATTAAATTCTGGAATGAAATGTGAATTGAAAAGAAAAAATGTAGAGTTAAAAAGTTGTCACACTATTATAAATACTTCCTAAACCGCTCGTTCAACCAATTGGTGTCGGGTGACTCGTTGACACATACCTCTTTTTTGTTTTCTTCATTCACCTAAACGAAAAAGACTTAAATTTCCTTTCCATGCAGTAAAACTCTCTCTTTCTCAATTATTCTCTTATTCACCTTAACACATATGACGTCCAATCTTTCTCCCATTCCATTTCATACAGTTTTATTTCTGCCTCTCTTATCCACACATTTTCCAATGCTGACACACCCTCGGGACATTTAAGTTGCCCCTCTTTCTCTCACCCTCGTTTCCACCCTCATCTTGGGTGTCGCGGCTCTTTGGTGTTCCATAGGGAACAGCTGCTTCTGCTTACGTTTTCACATCTTTTTTTAAATATAATACACACGCTTCATCTTTGCTATGTATTCTTGGGCCCATTCTTATTATTTCTCCGAACATGCTGGAGAAAAATACCGTTTTGAAATAAAAGTAAAATATACCTCATTTTAAATCAACATAAATGTCTCATCGGATTTTTTGAAATCATATCGACATATTATTTACAATCGAAGATCATTCATTGACATCCTTATTAATAAATCCAATGAACTTTTCACAAATCATAATCTAGAATATATCACTCAGACTAAAATCACACGTCATTTCAACTCCAATCACAAAAATAACCCTCGTCAAATTATCCAAACCCAGTCCAACTAATTTTCTCGCAATATATATCTACACTCATCATACAAAACAAAATAAAAATCCCATAGGTAATTAAACCAAAGTGTATGTGGAAAAAATAATAAAAATAATAATGAACGACCATCTGCCACGCTAAAGGAAGTATTGAAATAAGAGAATGTATATATATATATATATATATATATATATATATATATATATATATAGATCGAACAAAATAGAAGAATAGAAGCAAAAGTGTGGAT
>JAPYZF010000471.1:0-47669 GCA_030523045.1 Meteorus cinctellus | reverse complement strand
GCGGGCGGCGGGCCGCGCCCCCCCCCCCCCCCGCGGCTTTTTTTTTTTCCGCCCCCCCCCCCCCCCCCCCCCCCCTCAATATATACAATACACCATTTAGACACCATATATACATACACCCTTGTGAAACTATCATTTGATAATCCACTGGGATTTCTCACTTGTTTTGTTATCAGCATCAAATCACATTATGATTTCTGCAGATGATCCCTGTGTATATGAAAATTTTTACACCGTGTTAAATGTCGATTCAATATCATTTCTGTTTCCGCGTAGTGGGACGGATGTACACATAACCTGATAAATTTTCGCAATTGACTCTTGCGTCCTACATTATTGCATACATTGTTCCATAAATTGCTTGACACGTTGCTTCTAACATTGCTCCATCAGTGGATGACTTTATGTACACACGTCGTCTATCAACATTGTTCCATAAATCGTCATAAAGTCGATGGGACACACGAATGATGAAAATAGACCAGATGAAGCATCAACAAACCAATAGTATTGGTAGGAAAATTTGTCTACAAAAAGCTGTTTACTATACACTAACATTAGGTTATTTATGATGTATATGAGCATCTTTTCTTCTACATCAAAATTCAGGACATCGCATAGAAGTTCAAATGATATTTTCTGTCACACTATTGTTGAAATGGATTCGATGATAAAGAAGATTATTTATATACACTCGAGTCAATGATGATGGTAGTGATGAATAGAAAAGTGGTTATGTATAGTTATGGACAAAGCAAGCAAAAGTGGCGTCCATACCGAATAAAAGGCTACTTTGTATTGGACTAGTATCCTTATATCATTTCGTCCCTTTCTTTTTTGTCAAAGCGACCCTCTAAGTTGATCTGTGTTGAGAAAAGTCTGATGTGCACACCTTGAGGTAGCCCACAATTGACCTGAAAAATTCTCTTTTGAGATATTGTTGATGAAATGCTCACTGGTAGATCTCCAATATGTTGCTTCTGAAATATGGATGAATAGGATGACAGATTTTAACCTTGTTCTTCATCTAACTTGCAATATGGCACAATTTATCAGGTGACATTGAAGTTTTGCCTGTAATAAAGCATCGATATGATATGGCTGGATTGCATGTTGGTCTCTATACAGCTGCAAGAAAATGCAGACAACGGATACCAAAAACAAGTATGATATTTTTACCTGAGAATTCATTTCAACGAATCCCCCATTACGGAGTGAATACCAGAATATGCGTTGTGCAATAATTTGAACATATATAATGTGCATATTCAGAAACATGCGTGTGAATATGAACATGCAGAATGAAATTATCAAGAGAAACGGTGGCAGAAGATTTAGCGAATCGGAACCAAGGAAGTGGCATGGAAATATATCGATGATGATTATTAGTAAACTGATACCGGAACAGGAATGACAGAAATACGGTAATCATAAACACGCACCTTCTGGTATATGATTTACATTGGGGGGAATGTAGGGGGAAAAGAAGGAAGATAGGCACATAGGACACGAGAAACAATGGTGAAGATCGAAGGAGCATGAGGAAAAAGCGAAGGTTATATATATATATATATATATGCATGCGCGTGTATAACCCAACTCTTTCCGTGCGCGACTGTTATTATAGCGAACAAAAGGTTCCCCATATGGCGACCCACTCTCCTAATATATGTTATTAGACATTACTCTATGATAATTAAATGTCTATACGGTATTGTTACGTTGCGTACTTACAATACATTACTAGAAATGACATGTTTCGGTACAATGCTCTTGGATGTCGCGGTGCGCACACGGTGCCGTTGTCAATTTGGTTGCCCAGATCCTGCATATTTCACGTGACGCCGCGTACATTTCCATTGCATCAACAGAACACAACATTTATAATCCCTTCTCTTTTCATTCCATATTAAGTACAAGTGGAGAAACAAAAATATTATCGTATACGGAACATCCCAATTGTATTAAAGTCATCTTTGGCCTTTTTCGCGTAAACTTTTCCAATATTTATTTTAGAACGAAAACATTTTTACTAGAATTACGAAATGATTTTCAGGTGTATCGGCGGTGTGATCAATTTGTGGCTCTCGCAGTTCTTATCGCTGTTTTTCTCGCACTCAACTTCGATTCAAGATTTTTGCCGTTGGAAAAAACTCTCTGAGTTAATTTCGAAAGATGATGTTCTGATAATGACATGTAAAACCTGGTACTTTGTATTTTCGAATCATGATTCATCAAATTATCATACCACTCCGTAAACGAACATGTATATGTATGGTTACGAGGTAATTTTTCTTCAGAAATTCCCTACTAATGTGTGCTACTGAACGAAAGCAACTATGTTCAAGTATAAAAATTGAAGCCAAATGCGGAATTATACGTCATGTGTATAAATTCGTTTTCATCAAACTATACTTCAGCGTCAAATTCTCGTGCATGAATTCGAAAAAAGAAAAAAAAAAAACAACGACGAAAGACGAAGGAGTCAATATAATTGGTAACTCGTGTTATCTGTCGGTAAAAGAAGCAGAAATAAGGTCAATATATGTTGGGCTGCGTGGAGTTTGCGGTTATGCGCATGTATGCATCAATAAGTTGATGAGAGAAATTTTGTTTATTGTTCATTGTGAATTGTTGTGCCATTCTAGCATCCAGCCTTCCTGTCAAGACACTTGCCAGTCAGCTGCCTGAGTAACCGCAATTGATCTTCGTACATCTGCCTTTTTAAGTTATGACGGAATAAGAAAATGTTTGAATGCGCCAAATTCGTATATCGGAAAAACTCCAACACTTTATAACTTCACGAGCGCCAAATAGTTATACATATGATATCACTGATGAACGCGTGGATAGATCAGAGCATAGTCGAACCATTTACCCCCATCACCTTATCGTGTATTGAAATCGAATTCGCTCGGTGATGTTTCTCAACGTGAGCGAAAAGTTTCACACCATTAATATTTATCACAAATACAATTTCGACAACCGTCACAAGCTGATGTCCACCCCAAATTCAAAGTTGAGGGATTCAGTTGCCAAATGGTAGGCGTTACCGCTTTTTCATACCTACATATGTATATACATACATTTTATATACTTCCATATAAGATATAATACACTTGGACCGCCAACGTTATTTAATTTATATCGCTACGACTGGATACATCTGCCTCTGCATGAGTTCAAACGATATATAGCACAATATATTTTTGTATATATATAATAGGGCAGTATCGTTAGAAGGCAAGAAGGGAATGGATTACTGCACTGTGGTGCGAAGCGTACGCTTGAATATCATAAATACATAGAAATTTGGGCGTGACACGCGCGGTCTCATACCTACATACTGGTATTGTTCTCAAAGTAGTACGCGGCAATACAACACCTGGGAGTGATCGCAACACGCCTTGACACTGCAAGCCATATGTAAGGAATAGTCATCTTCACTGTGGGGCATTCTCATCATTCGTCGTCGTCGTCGTCGTTGTCGTCGTTGTTGTTGTTGTTGTCGTTGTTGTTCTTGCTGACGTTGCTACCACGAATATCTGGTTATATATACCTATATGCTTCTATCAATCGTGTGATTCCTTTCTCCAATTAACCCACCTTATCATATATATATATATATGGTGATAATGACTCGGAACACGAAGACAGAGTATGCCATTGCAGAGTCACAATGCCGCTGTCTGTTCATTATCGACTATATATATATATCGTATTGTCCCGAGCATACCGGATGCACAACAAGAGCAACAAAAGAATGTAATGGCGTCCAGCGAACCGGTTGCTATCCACGCTTTTATAAACATCTCCATATGTCTTATATTAACCATAGATGTATCAGTTATACAGAAAATATAGACATTCATGAATTAAATTGAAATGTTCCATATATTCAACTTTGTATATTTATTTCGGTTCATCCGTATTAAGATAAGCTATTTAATTACAAATTCTTATCATTTTACATATATATTGTGGCCATGAGTGAGGTATGATGATTCCAATATATTGGTGCATCTGTCAATATTTGTCACATATTTTCATCATGCAATTGGAGTGAATAGAACATCTCGAGGATTCGCATCGGGACAATGAATAGAAAGGCTTTTACCGTGATCGCCGTCACCTACAATCATAAATTCCAATATATTAAATTCAATCAATATATAATCAAACTCACACTCCATTAATTATGTCATGAAACTGAACATTCGATTACTCTGCGACGACAATTCGCAGGAGAATTTGTAGATGTGGTGATTGTAAGTGACGGAATTATACGGCATATTTTTTATGGGCCAATCATTTGTGTCGATACAATGTGTCCAAGACTAACTTCTCATTTATAAATATAACACCATGCATCTAAATATATACGTTCACATATTCATTCACATATCTATTTTTCATAAACGTCTTCCATATAATTTTCCATACACATCACATAATTATATTCTTTGTACCATCAAAATCAATTAGAAGTTCATTCGTCACCCATTCATGTTTACATGGTATTATTCATTCATCAAATCAGTCATTTATGTATGAAATGGTTGCTTAACGTATACCAATTAGTCAAACTTCATCAACTAAACGTTTCAATTCACTATTATTTGTTCTGACTGTGAAAGCTAAACACTACAACTTTTCATCCGAATATATCTTTTTGTATGAAATTCATCCTTCTATATCTTATATTATGAAACTGTAATAAATACCGTACGCATGAAGGGCTTTGTGAAATACGGAAACTGTCATTACAAAAAAGTGCACACTGAAACGATTGCACGCATGTCTCATGTCGCTGTGCTGTTATTATTCCTTCAGGCATATGTGAGATATTCGGAAGAAAGAAGGAAAAAAAAAGGAATAAAATAAAATGAAAATAAAAAAGCAGAGTGGAAAAAATTTTTTTTATTGCTATTGATGGATACGATGCTTCAGGCAACTTGTCCATCTGTTGGAGATTCTTCAATTTTCATCTCTGCCGCTCTCCTTTATTGTGCTTTCCATCGTCAAAAGGGCCAGAAGCCACGCACTATACACAGAACTTCAGTTATATCTGGTCCATAGTTCACAGCAAATTGTATAAGCATTTACCGTATCATAAACGACAACTGTTGATGACAATAATAAAACGCGTTATTCATGTTATTGTTATTCTATAATACTTTATGTAATTGTTGCAGAAATGATAGAAATTGCTGTATCGATTCGTATTGATGCTCGTGAAAGAATCGATGGAAATTTGATATTTATATGTATATATACATGAGATTTCCGGATGATGCGCTTGGATCTCAGTCGTGAGAGCATTGTTGCATAAAATTATATGCGTGATAAAAGTATTACTGATGAAAGTAATTCTTAACCATACGTTCTTTTATTTGGAAAAATTAAGTGCGTTGAGTTGAGTATTATTTATAATGTGCACAGCACACACACACACTCTGTGAGTCAAATGAAAATTGTCCCAGTGCTACCCTGATTCACCTGAGGGCGGAATCACGCACGCCCTTGCCGCCTTCAGGCGTAAATGGGCTGTACACTATCATATACAATATGCAAAAAGACGACTCTAATAGTTGCTTCACGAAATATATACATATATATTTATAGGTATTAAACTTTATCTTCTCTTTCAACCATATACATACAGCTGAGCAGAATTCGGGCTTCAGTAAATCTGATTTACCATTCAATAATATACTTTTTTTTTTCAGTTGCAGAATGGCATTGTATAACTAAAAAAGAAAGCATAAATCAACGAGCAAAATATACCGCGCGAATGGCAACAAAGATCAGTTGACGTTTGCATCATCCTGCAAGAGTTCCTTCTATGTTCCCATCTATATGTACTTGTATAGATATATGCTCACTACCACCTTTGTGTCATATATCTCACATCAATAAAGAGAAGCGGGATATTTTACATTTCACTTTGATATTTTTTTGCGGGTCGGGGAGGCGCGGCCCTAATGACGCACAATATCGCTCGATGACAAATGGCCCATTCCCTCAATGGAACCAATTTTACTTCAATATATTTACGTATATATCCATTTGAATTGTTTCTAAACAACATATGTGTAGAAAGAGGAGGAACAGAAGAGTACTGAGGATCGAATAATTTTCTCCTTCTCTTCGGATTAATGATTTCAATAATATATCTATAGAAAAATACTGGCAGGTGGAAAAAAGATGACGAATGTAGTCTTTTTTTTCGAGATACGAGTTCACGTATAGGACGCGCGTCTCACCACACCGTCCACGCTCCAGGTTTTGGGCGATGACGGTAAGAGACTGAAACAGAGTTATGTGTATGAGCATTTCAATGTGTATGCGAGTGTGTGCTTATTTGTGCTGTTCTGTATGATGGGTACGGCGAAATCTTTGCCGACAGTTAGTTTGTTTTATGGCAAACGCAAGTGTCGAGCTAAAATTCCGGTGCTATCTTTCTGGTCCATCTGCACTTTATGACCCTCTTTACGAATTTTTACTAAACACATAATTAATGTGCGAAAAATAGTGCGAAGAATTAAAAAAAATGAAAATTATGTTCAACTATTTTATGTAGGATATTGTACAATTATCTTCTTTAGATAACAATAATATACAACTTTTGGAAATATGCATGTGAATATATATAGATATATATTATATGGTTGCTTAATTACTAAATGGTTGAGCTGAAAGCAAAAAAAAAGTAATGTCTATTGCTCGAGTCAATTATGCGTTAGCCAAATTATGAACGACACGCTCGTCTGTACAAAAGGAGAATTGCGAAAGCAAACATAGCTGGTTGGCAATGAGCATGTGATATCGATTTAGCCTTGAGGCATATGTGTAAGCACAAATATAAACCTCTTTCGAATCAATTGCTCCCTAGTGGACTAGATTGAGGCGTTACACATCTCCCAAATACACTGCTTTCGGGGTCAGGTGTCGAGTTAACAGCTACAACTATGTATGGTATTCTAAGAGGAATACGGAGAATAGTTCGTTATCCCTAAAATATTTTAGGAATAATGTAAATGTGTTAGTGTTCATCGCCGGGCGAGCTAGATACGCTCTGAAGAAAAAGTGCACAATCCAAAACGTGAATCGTCAAGAGGGAAATTGGAAAATAAAAATGCGCATTTGATTTTGTTTTTTTTTTTTCATTTTTTTCTTATTTTCTTTTCTTTTTTTTTTTTTTTTTTGTTACTGAGTATAGACAATCAAGATAGGAGGTTCCATGCATGTATACAGATGTGTGTATACATGTACATTGAGTATGTATGGCTCGTATTCAAGAGCATGTGCTTTGGGCGTGGACCAAGGCGAAAGAGATATACTGCTTCGCTTGGGTATTTATGGCATATTCGCGCTTCCTCTAATTTATATATATTTTCTATGGAATGCCTCGCGACACTCCATATAATTGTTTATGGAAATGTGAGATGTGCTTATCAACGGGAGCCTTTCTTCTCGTCGTGTTACTTTCATTTATTGTTCTTTTCACAATATTCATAGCAAATTAATGTCAATATTGACATGTGAATAATTCTCAAAAATACTATTGCTCTCATTCGATGCTAAAATTTAAGTGATATGCATTCTTTTTTTCCTGTACTCATGATCTGTAGTCATTATATTTCTCTCTGAATAAATAGTACAAAATATTGTAGTTGAATAATGTATTTATAGCTCTCACATATCTTCTTCCTGTAGTGATGGGAACGTCTGAATAAATCATTCTACCACCATTCAACCAAATATCTAAATGTACACACTAATCTCATCGAGGTGACACATTCATTACCATGCACTTAATACGCCTCCCAGCGCAACCCTCACGAGTTCTACGCGTTTCTTGCTCTTTCACCATACATATATGATGAAAACATAATGCTCATAAAGATATTTACATCATCACTGCATGGCTCAGTCGCCTAATCGTCCCCAAGTAAATATGATCTCAAATTTAATATAATGTAGAATGCCATCATTATATATGAGTCATATCTTTGTTGAAAATATTATGGGAATAGTTTGATGTGTCTTTGAGAAAAATTTTATTGAACGATACAATTTCAAGATTCAATTCGTAGATAATTGGCGGGATGAGTGGCAGAAATAAATAGATAGACGATAATAACAATATAGTAAAGAGGAGAAACTTGTGTGAATGCATGTATGAGTATGAGGGTGGAAAAGACATATACCTGAGAAGGTATATGTTTCTTTCCTTTTTCTTTTTCTTTTTTTTTTCTTTTTTCTATTTTTTTCTTACATTCTTTTTATTGCAATAAAGGCAATAAAGGACACCTGAGATGGTGAATCAGGGCAATTAGTATCGAATGTCGATAGATCGATAAATTGGTCCTCTGTGTAACAACCTGCGTAAAATAGCTTTCGGCTGGGTACGCACAGCGGGAAATAACCGACAAGGAGCTTGTGAACAATCGTTCGAGCTATTCATTCGTCCAACATATAACACGGCTATATACACACACACACACACACACGTATGTATGTATGCACATTCGTATGGTATATATATATACATATATATATATATAGTGATAGCTCATTCTGAAGATTCGTTTTCATGGGTAGGTACACACCTGTACGTTTATTTTATGGGAAACCACAATCGATACAATACCTCATGATTGTATTTTTTCATTTTCATCCATTCGAAATTAGGTCTAATTATCCGAACGGATAAAAAGAGTTGGAGGAGGAAAAAGAAATGAAAAAATAGAAATATTTATATCCGTCAAGTTTTGTCGCATTTATTGATCAATGTTCTCACCCTCGTGAATATCTCATAACTGATACACAATTTCAATTTTATGGACGTACGTTGTGGGTTTTATTTATCGATGGACATGAAGGTCAGTGGCGTGGAGACCACCCTTGGGATTCGAGTAGACTCTAGATTTTCGTGGTCAATAAATATCATTCGTTCCGATACTTGAGTGTTAGACCTGGGAAAAGTTTAAGCTAGTCACCCTATGTTATACCGACGTCTGTGTGTAACTAAATTCGAGGGGCCAACTTATGTATCTGACTTTCTATTCGTACTCTGTACATAAAATATCTTCGATTATGTCTATGCATTTATACATGATGGAATAAACGGAAATTTGTATTCATTTCTTTTGTCATTTGACACTTGCGGCCATACCTATAGATTCTTCGCGGATAATTTTTTTTCCAAATTTGTTTGACCGAATAGTGATGAAAGGGATCCGCCAGTAGAGCCATTTGGAGTAACAGCAATCAGGGTGCCTATGGCAATATACCGGACACTCTGGCAACCATGAGAGCACGAGTCTATTTCCGTATTACTTCAGGATACCGATTGACCATAAAGTTAATACATCCGTAGGGGACATCATTGGGGGTAATGCACTCACTATGTACAGCATAGAAATCTAGTTTCATATATATATATATATATATATATATATATAAACTGATGTCGAATAGGTTCCTTTCCTTCCACGATTCATCACATATCATTTAATATGAGCGCACTATTGCAGAAGTTTCTGACAAATTTGCCGCGTGCCGGTATTTCAACAAACCATACGGAAGGAAGTCATAAAATTAAAGCTTATCACAATCTAAACTCATTCAAAGGAACCATCGCCTGATTTTCGATAGAGTTGATGTCTTTGTACATCAATCATAATGCGAATTGTTTGTATGTTATTACTATGTGATATATACAAATGTAATTTATCGATATCGAATTTGGGTAGAAAATATTGAAATGGTGTTATCCGAGAATTGTTAGATATTATAATGCGATATTTTTTCGAGCTAATCCGTCAATACATAAACCTATATATATATGAAAACATAAAAGAAAGAATGGAGACAAGATTGCATGAGTGACGTTAATGATGATGACGATGACTATGGCGTCGACAATGACGGCCACGACGTCGTTCAGGAATCTCCTCCCAAAAGAGACGATTCGGGTATATGTGGACCCCTGCTATAAAGATAAATAGTTAGCCAGCAAATTTACACAATTTGAAGTATATAAGCGACGCGACGGTTGCCTACGGTCGAATCCCTCATCTCCACTCGCGTCTCCTTCTTCCGAGACCTTCTAATAAAAAAAGGCCAATCTGCGGAAATTGGCAAGAGCAACGAACCAATTTCCGACGGTTTCTCGCAAATACCGAACGCATCCCCAGGGTCAGTTGTTTTAGAGCGAGGGGGTTAATCGACGTTAAAACGATCCTCGTTAACGCGCCGAACCGATTTTTGGCAAGCCAACAGTATACAGCATATACTGCTTGTAATTTTTTACTACAAGTACACTCAATATATCTTCATATATCTTATACACATAATACAAGTTCCCGTATAATATAAAAATAAATGGAATATCTTGTTTTATTCCGGGCCATATGAATTTGCGGTTATAAATAGTTTGTTATTCTATTTAAACGCTACGGTCACTCTAGTGGACAACTAAACGGGAAACCTTGTGAGTAGTGAAACAATACTTCAGAGCCATTGTACAAAACTCCAGTTTCCATAAAAATAAACAATCCAAAGATTTCTTCCATCCTTTATCGGCTTGTGATTGGCGCATCTATTTGATATGAATTTCCAATGAGTCTGTCACATGGTATAACGATCTTGGTAGTCGAAACTCTGACGGCGGTGGATGACATGTTCAGTATTATATGGGTTAGACTTGACTCATGATTAACTAACAGAATAAATTTAGCGAAAACGGGAAAGGAGAAAGACATCAGGGTTGAACATCTTAAGAATTTACCGACAAGAAATCAAAGTGGGAGGTTGTATCTGGCAAAGTTGAATCGTCATTTTTGATTGGAGAAGGCATTTGTCTCTTGAGTGTCGTGCGCGGCTTCATCATGAGAATTACAGGCCTCTTCGTTCGTTTGCGGTGCCGAAGAGTCGCGTGGATAGGCGGAGAACAGCGATGAAACCGTGCACACGGTGGATGACAATGACGACATCCCAACAACACAATATTTCAACAACGTGACTATATAATACTCAACTCACCGACTCGTGTTCACGATACTTTGCAAAATATTCACGAGGAATGAAGTGCTAACCACAGCTACAATGCGAAAGAAAGGAAAATAATATCTGTCGGACCCAGTCCCGCTGATGATTTATCTATACACATTCATATAGGTATACAAGAAAGAAAAAAAATATCATGAATTTATATAGAACAATCATTTGGTTGGAAGTTATATGAATAATTATACATACATGTTACTTCAAGTCAAATGATATAAACAATTTTTGTTAAAATCAATCGAAGATGATCGATAACGAGAAATGATATAAAAAATGCATTGCAGGACATCAGCACGTTCACAAAACAATGAGGATAGTGAACAGACGATGGCAAATAAAATCGCCTCGCCCGCGTCACGTCTCAAAGCCAAGTGAGGCCGAACGAGCGCACTCATGGAAGCTTATGATGGCCCTGCACGAACCGCTCTCAATGCCTTTTGATCTTGCCGCCCTTGGACACAGCAAACTACATATATATATATACATATATATATATATACCATATGCATCTCGCCACAATACTCACGCTGAGGTTGACAAAAAGAGAGTTCAATATCATTTATCTTTAAAAATATGTAGCGCGTGCATTCAAAATTGAATTCAAATGGCATCAACCGGCGCTGCATGCCGGCATGACCACATGTATGCCATTGTGCTCGGAAATAATATTGAAACCCGAAGAGAAAATTACTTGGTTACAAACTATTATGTGAATTAGAGGAAACGATAACAGTCCATGATATCATGCATATGAAATTAGAATTAAGCTGCAAACCAATGAGAATTGATACTGTTTGAGTAGAAAATTTGCTTCCTCGTTACAATAACGTGCACTTGCATACTGTATATGAACAGTATGGATGGATAACGATGGATTGGCAATTGAAATTTGCCCACGGTAATCATCGATGCGGTCTACCTAATTGCCACAACCATTTCAGTTCAACATGATTGATCGTCCCCATGTATACCCCTTTGCTAATCCACATATGTATATATGCATGTGCATGCAATACGATGGGGTATTCTCCCGTCATTGCAAATAAGAATACCAATGCATCACTTTATGTATATACCGACACATTATGTATTTTCACTGATCATATACGCATTGTCGCTGTTGGAATGGCGTTTTTCTAATTCATAGGTATATTGTACACAGTTCGAAATTTTCGTTTTATACCGCTATATGAAATAATGCAGAATGTAGAAGAAATATCGGGTGATTTTACATAATTTCGACCTTGCCATACGTCTCCTGACCTAAACATAGTTGGAGTGCATCTTCAGTGTTTTAATTGCGAGGGGGTTGAAGATGAATTTACTTATATGAATATTTTACGTGTAACATTGTCAAATATCCTAATTTTCATGGCAATAATACACGTGCATCAATTTATATATGCATCATATGGTATATATAAGACGGATGTTTGAACTATATATGCATTTGTAATTTATGCATATACAGATGGATGATGTCATTAGTAATTCCATCTATTATAAGCGTATTGTGATATGAGCAACGTTGTCTAGCAAATAGAAGAAAATGTCAGGCATATATTATGTCGTTCCGGCGGATATACGTACGGTGCGCCATTGCTAATATTACATGTATTGCGAATATGATAGGTTGCTCGGCTGGTTTATTAGATTCGCTGTATACTCACGTGATTTATAATTCACTTCGAGTCAGCAGCCCCCGCGCATATGAATTGGCATATATGCTCGATACGATAGATCGTGATATGCACTGATCGAGCGGGGACACGATTGGTTCGTATTATCTACGCGACACATACAGCACACAAACACGCACATGCGTGCGCGTGTAATTTTATAATAATTTCCCTGCAGTTCATAGCCTCATTCCCATATCGATTTTAAGAAATAACAACTGTCGATGATACACATATTCATGAAAAATAAAACAAAAAAAGAATATTAATCATTAGTACGTTCGATTTGAAGGGAAAACAAAAGACAAAAACCACATTATAAAAGACCGAATGACGTAGTATAGGGATCCCACGATGGTTTTGCAGAGTAGTCTAATCGAATAACATTGGTTTCAGTATCAACCTGCACGACCTGCTGGTGCGGGGTTCCACAATTTTCATCCATTGCAGTCTATAATCGTATATGTAAATGTTCACGATAAACGTACAGGCGTATTCGCAGCAACTGAAGTAGCGGTCGTGACTCATTAAATCGTTGCTGCTATTTTCAATCTTTCTCTCTCACCAAAACGGCAAAGTAATTCGCTATTGATGCGATGTAGTAACAATACCCTTGATTCATATGTGCATGTAATAATAGATATATCCTATGTATCGTCGGTGGCGTCAACTGAAAAAACATGACACAAGTTGTTTATGTATTCACAATGATATTGATAAATAGTTCATAATTCGAAAGTGATTTGAATCATTGGGAAAATTCATGTACAGTGCAATGTGATTGTTATGACGTACATCTAATATACATAATTCTCATCGTTATCGACAAATTATTGTTATGGTCACATTAAACCGATCAATATAGCATCAAAAATGATTATTCATAGTGTAGGTAAGACTGGATTCACAAATTAGCGGAAACCGGGGGAAAAAAAACACAAAAAAAAACACACAAAATCCTTGTCTTATCATGAAATATGATGTTGTATGAGGTCTGTGTAAATAACTCGGTCGGAACCTGTTTTCTACATTTGAAGATGATATGCATATAATTAAATGCATTGATTAAAAAAGAAAACGAAATTGGGACAGGATATTTGGTAATGGACAAGCGGAAACAAATGAAATTTATCTGGTGACAGGTTTAACGATTTTTATATAGCTACATACCAATTTATTCCAGAGAACATCCGTGGATGCGTGTGGTGTGAATTACTTCATTGACACTTCACTTATGGCTCCATTGTATAATTTTACACTTTCATAAAAAAAACGTTAGTAAACATACTTGTACATGTACATAAGCTCTCAATCGTTCTCATATAATGATTCATTCAACACAAAAATTTCATTTAAGTATGATTAAAAATTTGGGGACGATAAATTACTGATTAATATTTTTTACATCCTAAACATTTTAACAACAAGTTTGCCTCTCCAATATTCTTCACTTTTTCCCCGTAACAAAAGATTATGTGCACTCCATTAAACTACGAGGGAATAACCTGGGATCCAAATACGGATCATTCAAGGGATTAGATGAGCACCAAAAATATCTCATTGTTTACATTCACTTGGTTATCTCACTCTCTCATTCTTCTCCAGTCCAAACTTTTGCTTTCACGATTTCTCTCTTTGAATTTCTATATCGCCTGCCCTTTCGCACGTCGCATTATGTCAACGCGTCGTTTAGCTTGACAAGAGGGACACGACACTTTGATATGTAAATACATACGCTGCTGGATATCCATACGTACCAGCGGGCACCAGCTATAGATACATGAGTAAGAGAAGTATATATATATATATATATATATATATATATATGACTGAATGAAACTGCGTTTGCGATGTGCATTTGCTCGAGTGAACATGCCACAATGGGAATAGTTTACTATGAAGGCGTATTCAGGAGTGAGCAGGAAAGGAGTAGATGGCAATGCGAATAAAATGTGAAAAAAGATCCCCCATAGGAGACATTCAATATCGTTTCGTTATCTCTCCAAGCGTCAATATTGACTCGTCAGACTCGTTGCATGTTTAACATTTTCAATTTCGATTTCAATTCACCTATACTCAATTCCATCATTCTTTCTCACGTAATATCGCTATATCCGTATTTGATATATCAAATCTTTAACATCAATGGTTTTATTTTTATCGGCAATATATATATATACGGAATGATAATAAAGTGTGTCGTTTGAATTATGGTGGAGGTACGACTGTTTCAACTCACATTGTATATTCTTCATTTAATTCCAAGTTCTATTCTAGTATTGTATCTACGTCAACCACATGAATTCCTACCGCAATGAATATCTCCGGAGCTAATAATTCTGTATCAACGATAGCAATCTCTGATTAATCGGTCCTTTCAAATTATCGCCACGGTCACACCCTCAGAATGAAACGGCTCGAAATGATAGCGCGCTTGTCGATACAGGTACGGTCGCATGCCAAGCAGCAATGTGGCCGACATCCAGTTGCGAGGTTTTATATATATATATATCCCTTTGGGCTTTTGCGAAAGGATGGAAAACGGATACATATATATATATGTATGTCCAGCTTGCAAAGGGGCGCGTGATGTTATTCTTCAAAAGCCCAACGTAGCGTTGTGTGGTATATAATGGTCGTCGTTTAATGTTAACGACGCCATTTTCTGAATATGGATATCAGAAGCCTTTATATAAGTTCAAACGGGTATGGCTCATGAATTTTCATACACCAATAAGTAGACTCGGCAGGTCCTGTCTTTTACTTTTTCCCTAGGGTTCCTTTTTATTCATTTTGTTCCACATACTATCTCTTATATGCATGCATCGTCGTTGTATAGTTGCCCTCAGACTTTCCTCCTTCACGACCGTTTATTTTCAACTAATTCTTGTATTTTTCTGTTTTAGAGCTATTACATCGCCTTAAAAGTCGTTAAATGCTGCATTAAAATTGTCGTGTGGCACATAACATCAACTGTTCACGTGGTGCAAATATGAAGAAAGCATGTAATTGGAATAATTTCCTCTATGAAACTATAACGAAATATAGAATTCAATATTAGATTAAAATCAAAATTACAACAAAGTTCATCATTATCATTTTACCTGTTTGACTGTGTCATAGTACAAACGGCATCACCAAGTAAATACAGATATGTAATGGAAGATACCTTTCCGGCTATTGTTCTTCACCTGAAAGCGCAGGTGAACGGGGCGTTTCTTCATTTCGGCCAATAACATCGAGAGGCGGACCCAAACCTGTAAGCGTTGCAGCTACCCTAAGTCGCTAAATCGCGCAGGTTGGCATGAAGATTCCACGATATAAACCACACTATGTACATACGGTGACACTAATGAAGGAAGATATTAATTTTTTCACACCACTATCATACAATACAACACAACAATTAGTTTTGAATGGTGAAAAAATAATAGTAATGCATTTAGTTATTGTTATCAGATAGATACTGTCGATAATCATTTATAATGACGGCTAGAGAGTTATTAAGTTTAATTCCGGTCTGAAATTTAACAAATGTGCCAATATTAATGCTCAAAATATACATTTGACACATGTACAAAAGTATAAATTGAAGAAATGGACCTTCGGGAACGTTGAATTTGTAGTCCCAGACGCTTTGAAATATTAAATACAGCTAAAAATACAAATAAACTGAGAATAAACATATGTATATGCCTATATATATATACATAAGAATATCGGGGCATCATTCTGAAAGATGAAGATAATTGCCGTACTTAATTGTCTGTCTCCACCTCAAAAGACGTCAATTACGCCGATAGATTTTTTTTTCCACGTCAATTTCGTGAAGTTGCAAGTTACGGCAGCTCACGCATGTACGCGTATAAGTGAATGGTTTTGGATTAAATGAATAAATATATATATATATATATATATATATACTGTATTTGTTTGATGCAGAAAAAATTCCGAAAGTTATTTTTCATTTCACAAAACCCAAGAAGCTAATGTGTATATGGATCCGGAATGGATTCGAAATTCAAGAGGCAAAATATGACAATGATAGTTCAAATAATTCAGTCCGTTTGATAATGAACTGAACGCACATTGTGATACACGTGTCAGGAGTAAATGGTATATATATGTATATGTATATATATATGTAGATAGAGCAAATATCAAAGCATAACAATCATGAGTTTTATATAATAAAAAAAACATATATTTTCTCCATTTGTCGCTGACCCTCCCTGTCACCTTCTGTCGTTACATCTCCCGCAATGATAATTCGCGTGGAGAAACGTAGTCAGGTTCCCCCTTCGACCTCACGTTGTGTTCCTTGTGGCCCCTACCACGCAGAGTGAGGAAGGGTAGTTACGCCCATACGATCTGAAGCGCGCAAGCGGCACCCTTTGGCCTCGCGACCAACCTTATTCTGTATAATTATTTTTTCTTTCCTCTTTATATATATATGCTCATTCTTTGCAGCCCCCACTCGATAAAGGGATCCTGCCCAGAAAAATGAGACATAGACACATTAGGATATATATTTAATCGAGGACAACGAGAATTGTACATATATATAGTATAGATTGTATAGGTGCCACGACTGCGAGGACAAGAGAAAGAATCGCGAACCCGTTTTCACGTTTACGCCCACCGGAAGCAGCTGGAAACTACCGATGAATACAGTCTGGCTGTAAAGATATGGGAGCGCGCGAGGATCCGATTACGCGAACGATATGAAAGAATTGCGTTCATATATATATACCTGTGTGTATTTTTATACACATTATTGTATGGTTGTGTGAGACTATGTATGTATATGGATTTAGTGACCGTTTTGAGTGATTGAATTGCGCGTCAAACTTTTTTTATGGGCCGGCTCGGAAGCGAAAGTAGAGATCTGATGTTGAAGTTCAGATTATGAAGTGGACTAAAATCGAAAATACATAGACATCTTTCAGACAACTGTGACGAGCAGTATCATCATATAAAAATTAACTGAGTAAAGATCGAAAACACAAGACCAAGTGATTGATGAGACAAGAGCAATGCTGTGGCATAACTAATTGAACAGAAGCCACCGAGAAATTCACCAAGAGGTATTCCAAACCGAAGAAAGAGAAACGTAGAAGAAACAACTGAATATATATATATATATATATATATATTTGAAACATGTATGAGTGTGTATAGAGTCACTCAGAGCAGATGATTCCGATATGTGTGAGATGAATGCGATAAAGAAATTCAAAACACCAATTTATCCAACATCTGTTGTGAATTGTTCTCTAAGTTGTCATTTGTGTATACAGATATATATTTTTCAAAAGCGATATGTATTGGTACAAATCCATGAGGAAATGTATGGGTGTGTGTGTTACTTCAATGTTCGGTTATGCGTTTGCCAGAAAAATATTCGTTGATTTCATGTCGCATTATCAAATTAATAGTAATTAAGAAGCTGAATTAATCCAAAAGTTGATTTTCACGTTAAATCATAAATCACATTAACAATCTGATACTCAAACATATGCTCCAGTATACTTTTGTTTACGAGTCATTGGGGAAATCAATTGCTGAGTTTTATTTTTTTTTATTTCCAAGACTTTAGTCCAAGGCATAGGGTAGAAAAATAATAAATATATATATATATATATATATATAGATGCTGCAGATTCAAAAGTGAGAGGGACGTCTTTGAAAATGAGCGATCTTGTGGTCTGAGTGAAGTTTTCTTTCTTCCACCGACAAAAGCTAGAATAAGTGGACGTAATAGCAGCAGTTATATCGATGGAACGCTCCGGGGTTATATCCATTCAGAAAATAAATTCTCCTTTGTTATTGTGCGCTGACTACGATATGTGTCTGAAACTGTTTTAATTTTCTTCTACTCAATATTTCATAGATTATTGAAACTCTCAATGGAATGTAAGAATTCCTCATTCTTGGTTAGCTTCCATACATTCAACCAAAATTTATAAATTAAACTGCTATTCCCCTCATTGCCCGTTACATAATGCATTTTCGATTGACTGAGTTGTATTGGCGTTATCTTGATTGTGAGATCTTTATTCTGATAATCGTACATACTATAAATCTACCATATAATATTATATTTGTGTAACCGGTGACGTCCATCTGACAAATTTCCAATGTCCTGTGGTACTAGAATATTATGAATTTTATGACAGTATAACGAAGCATCATTATGGAAACTTGAGAGCTATTGCATGGTGTTGAAATTTTTTGCCTCCTACTCATATACCATTTTTTACATTACACTGTTTGATTCATATGTATACATACATACATACATGGTATTCAACACAATTCTAGATGAGGAAGTAAAATGTCACGCCCATGACCCCGCCGAGATAATTTCGGTGCTGGTTCGTTCATGTGCGCCCGCGAGGGTGCAATCTCCTTTGAGTGGATAACGCGTGCTACCAGCCTCCAGGGAGTTATTCCAGCACGCGCAAAGGCGTACCAGGGCTGTATGGGCAACCGCCCCTGACGACCCCTAGGTAGTCCAGGGCGGCGTTGGGTGGTACACGCTTGTCATACTGTACGTCAAATAAATATGTATAATATGTATACGAATTGTAGAGTGCTCATATATAATTAATCATTTCTCATGGCATAACTTTCAAAAGATGAGAAAAATCGATGATACAGAATAAGCATTGGAAATGATAGTGCATGAATTCAAAATAACGACCAGCAGTTCATAAAAAACTCCATTTAATTCTTCTCAACTGGCCATATGTGTAATAAAAAAAATCCGACCTCGATGAGAATAGGAACCGAGATATCACATTACCTATCAAGAGAAACAATGTATCAAATATCTCTTTGAGAACCACTTTGAATTTTCCATATTTCATTATATCGGTAGCGTTAATCCTTTTTTCGTGCTGAGATCATCAACAAGTATGTGACTTTATATAGAAGGTATGGTCAAATAAGGATATACATAAAGAGAGGAGAATGATGATCCTCAGCAGAATACCTCGTCAAAATGTAACAGCTTTCAATCGCCTGAGATAATATGCTATGAAACGATATATAATATTTTACTTATAAATGGAATTAGGTGTCATTGTGTCGAGCTATGGGATAATTTTGCGGTGGCAATAATATAGTTCAGTTCTACATCACTGTATTTGGACATCATACAAAGCTCCCTGTACATATGTATCCATGTGTTTATGTACACGTAGTGCTATGCCCTATCGCAAACGTCGCGCGACATGTCTGTAAGTTACTCATGGCCTTAGCATAATAACAGAGTTATGGAGTATCGTTCTGTACCAAGAACACGCATTTTCATATTCATATTTATTTATATATGTCGGCATATTATTTTTTGTTGAGAATGTCTGAATTATCGATTACAGTTTTGGTATGTGAAAGTAATTATCCATTGCTGTCATTGTCCAAGTTTAAGAATAATGTAAACATTCCTATACATTGTACATTGATTGTATACTTTTTTATGAAGAAATCTTTAATTATTTGTAATCATATTGACCCTGAAAACAGCGATATCTTTCTTCACTAATTATACATACACACAAACACATATATATGTATATATTTAGATAAAATTGGAATTAGATCGGTGATGGAAGTGAAACATCATATGGATGTGTAGTTGTGCGGTATTAATTTGTTAAATGAAATAGAAGAGTCGTAAAGATAAATATCAATTGAAGGCGTCGAACTTACACTACCACATGCAAATTGGTCACCATACGATGAATAGAATGATGACCGATGAAATGATCGTAAGCCAATTAGTTTTTTGTTATCTCACACATACGATCTTGCATGAGGCATCATTCAACCATTATATTGGAATGTGCCGACGCTATATACAATATCGCTCCGAGGAGAATAGGTGGCAAGGACGACGGCGCCAACAAATCCTTTGAACCTCAACCGCGCTTTGACTTCTTCAGGTAGCCAGAGACGCATTAGTCACTCTTTCTCACCGACTCAACGGCTTCAGTGATTCTATGGTTGCCTCTCGTCTGTTCTTTTCATCTGTACGCTCTCGCTGAATCCTCAGTGAGTGTGTTTCTATAATGAAGAGCGAAAGACAGATGGAGAAAAGGAAGACTTTTAATGAGTTGCTCTCAATGTTTAATAAAAGTAAGGGGAACTTGCATAAACTTTCAAAAGATTTAGCCGCATTTTTCCCTGGTCTTCAAGCATATTTTCCTGGAAATGTTTCCATTTTTAGTAGAAACTTATCGGGAAAAGTATAAAATCTATATTATTGTTTGAGATATAATTTTTCTTGAACTTGAGCTTCTGTGTTTTCTCAACTCGAAAGGGTTGCGCGATAGATATACGTAAGGTGAATGCCGTGTATTGACCAGTTGAGTCACCATCATTTCATTATGGAATGATTAAAAGTCATTACGGCTGCTATCCTTCGTTTTAATATTATGAGACCGGTGTCTGTGAAGAAAAAGACGCCGACGATAGAGTAGTAGTGTCAGACCCTCGTCTTTTGGAATTATTCTATATATATATATATATATATACATGAATTAATGGTCGGGTTCGATACATTGATTGCGCAATTCATGTGATGTACAGTTCAATAATATTATGAATGAGAAAGTGTAAAAGGAAATGAACTATCTCAAGCGTGTCATAGTTAATATTTTGCATAAATATTAAATGAAACCCATGAAAATGTTAGAATTCTTCTGGAGTTTATAGAATAAAATGAAAATATGCAGTATTTTATTTTGTTCTTGGTGCCATCTGTCCCGTACAATTTCATTTATTTATATTCAATTTGTCTCTCCCTTGTTACGTGGATCAATCTCCGGTCTAGGATGACCCATCATGTAATAAAATTACCATGACATTCTCGTAGGTAATTTAACAAATTGTGCACTGCAATGTTAACCCTACTGTTACTACAATATTGACATTCATATTTTATATTCTCTCTTGCATCTTCACAGTTGAATATGATTTTACGATACGACGAATTAATGATGTACAATGCCAATGTGGAATATAAAAAACAGAGACGTCAACAAAATAAGCCCGTGACGAAAAAGCTACCGGCGCCGCGTCTGCCCCATCTCATTACTTGATTCTCTTCGGCGTTTTTTGATTCATCTCGTATCCCCGTGTACCACTATATTTCGAATTTTCAGTCTCATCGTTCTCTTGTTTAAGATACTCATGCATACTCAAGGTCTTGCACCTTTGGCCAATGTTCAACTAAATATCGAGATTTATTAATGGCTCTGTTTACTGTAGTATGATCAGATACAGTTCTTCAATTTGATGAAGAATAACCATCCGGCAAGCAAACGTAAAATTGAGGATGAAAAATTAAAAAATTAGATACACCAATGTCTATATGAAAGCAGCACCGAAACGAGAGTAAACAGACAGGATATGGGCCCATCGATCACACTAATGGCGGGAACGAATCGTCTCACTATACATGTGTATAGGTTTGTATGTATATGTGCATGTGTGAACGCGCGCGTTTCTGAAAAGGCTCGACTGATCTTATTAACTGCGAACTAATAAGCATCAGGAAAAAAACTATGGAGAAAAAAAAATTTTCTCCATCTGTACAAGTGATATTAGGAAATATCAGAATAATTGTGATCGAAAAATGCGGAGTACTTCAGTCCATGCACTAACTTTCCTAACTTCTTTCTACCTTTCTTCATTAATATCACCGATCGACTCGAATTAGAAAAGAGATATTGTAGATGAATACAAATCATGCCTTCGCAATCAATGTCAAGTGCCTTCGGTCCCTTATGCGCATGCCCCTTGATGCGGATCACTGACATTTGTGCAGATCACTTTTTTTAATTCATGATGAGGATGGTACTGAAGCAATTATTATCAACAGTGATACTTCAAACTTCTTCCATTTTGCTTTTTACATATCATCAAAACTGAATCAGCGTCACTATTCTTCTGATTCATACTCTTTAGTTGTTGATTTTGGGAACTTGTATACGTGGAGCAACATAAATTGTCAAGTTTAGAAATATTACTATCGCGGAGAAGAGAATTTTCGCAATATTATGTCATATGAAACCGTCTGATATATTGGACTTGTGCGATTTATTGATAGAAATCTATTTGTTAAGAGAAGACAAATACACGGAAAGAAACCGTGAATTTATACTTAACTGTACATATATGGTATGAGAAAACGTAAATTCTAACAATAAACGTACAGGAATTGACAATATCCTCCGTATCAATAATTCATTTATATATCTTCTTATCAATGGGAGTGACTATATAACGTTCTTTCATATTTATTCGGAAACTTCATTTAAAAAAAAAACAAGGAGGAGATGACATGTACTATATGTTTCACAACCGAATTGCACAACAGTCATTCTACATATATTGTAATTTCTTAGCGGTTTACTCAAACGAATATTCAACAATATGCACTAGATGCCAGAGAAGAGGATACAAAACTTATGCGCCCTTCTATACTATGGTGGAACTCTCGCTTCTAAATTTCTTTTGAAATCTTTGGCACTTCCGTGCAGCAATCGACTACGCCTCTTCTTCTGTCATTGTGATGAATTTCTCTGGAGGTTTCTTTTTACGACAACGAGAATGGCACCGTAACACGAGTTGCAACCGTGTGTACAACACGAACATTGCAGTGGCTAGTTAACGTGCCCAATGGGACCGGAAACGATACAATAATATTGTGAGGAGGGGAAAACGGCGCTAAAATAGGGCCGTGAAATAGATGTGGGTGCGGATCATCGTTCAAAGATGTTTTCTTCTTTTTAACACAGGAAATGGGTGTCGATTCACACAATCGTTTTACTCATATTGCTCTATATACGAATCAGGAAAATGCGTTAAGATATAAATCGTCATCATTATTTGCCGCGTGGAAATTTTTCAACTAGATATTTAAAATTTTCATTTAATACAGTTGAAAGTTTATATTCTCATCAGAGGAAGTAGAGGGATAGTATTAGGGGGCAGCTAAAGAATTTATGTATGCGCACCTCCTAACAGCATTCACTGACGTCCACCCCATCTTCTGGAAGTGACACGACGCATTTATATACGCACAAGCGCATGTGACATAGTCACTGACACAATGACTGGTATATGACGTATAGTCCCAAGGGCTTGCATAGCGCATCCCATAGACATAGGAATATACTGTCGACAATAATGGTATATATAAATATATATCATCAACATTCACTGCGTACTTTATGCGGCTGTCCAATCAACACCGCTTGCGATGGCCAATAATATGTGGATGAATGAGTGAATAGATTGATATAGATTAGATAGAAAGATATGGATAATTATCATGAGTGTGTCTGCCGTACTACAAGTTCGATTAACGAGAAAGTTCGAATAACCAACCCTAATAAACAACATCCAGAAATCGCAGATATGGATGAGAGGAAGAAAGTCAGAGTGATTGCAGTGGGAGGAGCTGTGTAGTTTGTGAGAAAAATTCGATGTGGTATTAAATGCATCGGAGATTGCTATTCTTCAAATAGAAAAAATATAACAAATGAGAGGCAATTTGGTCAATGTTAATTCAACAACAGCTATCGATTTACCTTTCTTTCGCAAAAATAACAACAATGTCGGAGAATGATAGATTATTTTCTATCGAATGAACAACAGACAAACATATTTAAGGATAGATATGTCTATGATTACTTCGTTCATTATAGAGCATCAAATATCTTTTGCAAATCCAATCATTGTGTCAAGCCAAATTTGCTGTATATATATATATGTGCCTATTTTCATATAGTTATCTCTGGAGGAAAATACAGCATAACACTTCACAGTGTGCTATAGTTTTTAATTATACAAAGTATTAGACATTGCAATCAGTAACGAATTACACTATACTATTATTATTTTCATGAAAGAGGAGGAAATGAAAATATTCGGTACGTCATATCACAACTCGCAATGTTATGTATCTCGTATATATGTATATGCGTGAGAGTGCATATACCGCTAAGAGTGATTATACATTATAATATGGTGGGGCCATTGGAAGTGTGGTCCGCCTTCTTGAATAAACCACCCCCCGGGGGCAGCAATCTCACATGGAAATCTGGCTTAAACGATAGGCCCGTTTGCCCAGTGCCGCCCCGTAAAAATCTCGATTCCATAAGGGAGTGGAAAAAACACAAGAAGAATTATGAGTGAACTAGTGGGAGAGCAATTGAAGGTTTGAGTGAATTACAGCCAAGCAGCAAAATATAAATATGTATTGCTGTATGAAGGTATTTGTGATAATGCTTGTTCAGTCTCTTCGTTATTATCTGTCTTTTCAGCTATTGTGCTGTCATTATTTTCCAACAAATATATCCATATGATATGTGACCGTCTGTAGGTCATTTCAATTCAATGCGCCTGAATTTGCCACATAAGCTGGACAATATTTTTAATGGTGCACTGTGCTCACACTCTGATACATACATATGAGAAGTTACATTTTTTTTGGTTATTCATTTATTTGCTATGAATAGCGAAGAAGGATAGACAAGTGGATATACTGTGTCATCGGAAATGTTTATCTATACTATGGGACAATGGTGAAATGTGAAACTCGAAGCAGCAATCCTCTTCGAGCAGCCTCTTCTTCATAAATTATTTCTGCAAATGTCTGTCTATTATGTGTCTGAGTGATGACGTGACGTGATGCACTGGCGATAGGAAATATGTAGAATATTTTGTATATCTATTGGATTCGGTGGAAATACACTATGGACGTATTTGATTAAAATAGACGAGACAATCTTGACTATACAATTCATGTACATCTAATTATAATAAGTGGTATGGGGGCAGCTGGTATATGGTGCGCGCGCCAACATGCATCTGATGATTAGTGGCTTTGACTTGATATCGCTCTCTCATATATATCTTGCAAAAATGAAAATGCATGCATTTATATAGTCACCGCCATCGTATATAGTAACTCGAGGATATAGCATGCGCTTGTAATTCTGATTCAGCCCGAGTGAACCACATAGTTACTTATATGTATAATTCTTCAATGTATATATAGCCATTAGATAGCTTCTATGTACCGATAGTAGAACATCAACGAGTCCAATAGCCAAAGAAAGCGAAAAAGAAAATTACCATCGGGGTTTGCCTATATAGATTCCAACGATAATTCTCGAGTATTCTGCAATGAATCGGACACGAAGATTCGTGATGAATAAACGCCTCATCGCGTATGAATCGCGGGAACTGGAGAAAATCGCGTGATAGAGAATGATTTACGCGTATCGCATATAACCGAGCACGAAAAATAAATGAAAAGAAATTTCGTCTGTTTGTAGCATTTATCAATGTTCGCTTCTTTCAATACAATTTCCCAATTCAATCGAGAATTAACTCGGAAATCTTGAGAGAAAAATCAGATTATTGTGAAGAGAGGGCGCAACGGATGAATGAATAATTATAACAATAATTACTATTACAAATATAAGTTACGAAAAATTGAGTATATTTGATGTTCTGCATAACATGGATTATTCATTTGAGTGGCCGCATTGCGTTTCGTCTCGAGCTTGATTCTCCACTACTATCTCTGTCTTTGACCACATTATGTATGCGCGAAGTTGCCCACCGCCATTTTGCCTCTACCATTTTTGCCGATCAAATCTTAATTGTTGGCTGGCGGCTGTCTAAGTGGGCGTGGTCTTGACCAGCTCACGTTCATTCGCATTCAGCCACGCGATGCACGAACGTATTTGAGCTTTTCTCTTTTCTTATGATGCCACCGCCATTACCTTCGTCATCGCACTACCACTATGCATTACCACTTCAAAGTTAGCTCTACGATTATTTTCACCTTTTCCTATTCGTGTCTACACTATGTATATGCTTGCAAGTGCAACGCGCTTTTCTTATATTTTTGCCCTGTCTATTGGGACAGCACCCCTTCACACCTTTGAGGCATTGACCGCGTTTACAGTCTCACGCTGCAACAACGAGAGAGTGTGTATGGTAATCGCAGAATATGTCTGGAAGAAACACGTAATTGAGTGAGGACCGGCCACTTATACATGTATATGCTCATATGCACTTTCAATATCAAAATTTGAATAAGGCAAAAATGTTCCGTGTTGACATTTATATGCATATTAGTATGTATTCATGTCAGATGAGATGCAGTACTCATCTCTTACCCGTTTGTTTGCACTGAACAATTGTGAATGTTATTACATGTGAAACAATATGTGAACTCGAAAACATGATGAAATATTTCTGTCGACGCCGTTGCTATGAGTTGGATAAAAATACTCAATAATTATTAACTACAATGAATGTTTCTCGTGAAATTTCAGCTCCATTAATATATCAATATGTGGACGTTACCAAAAATACGATTGTTATTCCGAATTATATTTCCACGGTAACATTGTTTTCCCACGTCATCTTTTAGTCGTTTATAGAAAATATATTAAAAATACTTATACATATGTGATCTTGTCATCCACAGATGAATATTAGCATTCGACAGATGAATTGATACGCATGAGATAATCTGTTTTATGGAGAAAAATTATTGAGTTTTATGTATAACAAGGCGCTGTCATTTATTGATGTCATCCCATCTACATATTTATACAAAAACCCTCATGTTTCATCATCTCCTCCTATCACATTTTCTATTTATAATGAGACATATTACTTTGATTGGCGAGATTTGGTATCAATTGTCGGGCGAAGCCATGCGCGAGTCCTGTGTAAGTTACGCCACTTTGTATAAGATATTTTGTTTTTGAAAACACACCTCACAACGTGATATATTTATCTATTTGATAATGTTTATGAACTATTTGTATAAGCTATCTTCTATTTCTATAGTTATTTAGGAAATCTACTGTCGTCACTTCATTCGAGAAGTTATTTTTCATCTCACGGATAAGTCTTATATCGAATCATCATTAGCAGTGAAAGACAATTATATATATCTGTTGAGACATTGAAACAAGAATGTAGAATTAAAAACACTATGAAAGATAATAATGATGATAATGATGATCAGGAGTGTATATTTTGCACTAAGTATGGAAGTATGCCAGAGCATTTACTGAGCATAGTAACGAGCCTTTTTGGCGTAAAAAGATTCACTTGAATGCTAATTTAAAAGATGGTATAGCTATATGCATGCATTACGAGCGGTTTGTACCAGAAAATAAAAAATAAAATGGAATGAAAACAATACAAAAGGGACGTTTATAGCAGGTAAAGAAAAAGGAAAACAATAAAAACGGGGGAAAAAAAACAGAACAAAACAAAAACAAAACAAATCAAAACAAAAAAGAACAAAAAAAAATGAAGAAAAGAAAAAAACACAAAAACACAGAAAGCAAAAAAGGTGGAAAACGAGTCATAAGATGTAGGGGATGAGAGAGTTGTATACTATAATCGAGGATTTGCCGTAAAAAGTATATAGAAAGATGAACGCAACAAGGAGGCTACATCGCAAGTTATGAGCGGGTAATGGAGCCGATGGACCATTACATAGTTTTCAACTTGCTGGGGAAGTTATTACAACATCGTTTCACTTTTCTTTATTT
Organism: Meteorus cinctellus; assembly: GCA_030523045.1. NCBI lineage: Eukaryota > Metazoa > Arthropoda > Insecta > Hymenoptera > Braconidae > Meteorus > Meteorus cinctellus. Next base: position 19,309 of record JAPYZF010000471.1, on the reverse strand, counting down.
AGGCGGTCTGGATCTCTCTCTTTCTCCCTCGTCTTCCCGCCTTTCCCTCGCTCTCTCTGCCTCTTTTTTCCCCGCGCCCTTTCCGTTGGCAATTCTTATTCATATATCTTTTTTAAACGTGGTGATCGTTAAGCTTTAGCGCCGGATTATTATCCAGTAATGTTCGTGTGAAAATTTCAAGCATTAGAACAAAATATATTCACTTTTCAACAATGTTTATACTCGATTTTTCCGTCCGCAAATTCTATACCTGTATATAAACGAAAAATTAATATTCCATCAATGATTCGATGATTTTAATAAAGCATAACATTTTTCAACATATTGAACTTTAATTGAAAATTTTGATGATGATATCGAGATTGTCAGAAATGAAAATGCATGATTGCTCCCAACTATTCGTCACGTATTATTCGACAAAACTGTGCAATTGAATGGAGAACACTGGTATTTGAGATGATTATTGGATTATCGTCTGTATGATATAGATGACGTCTTTTTTTAATACAATTACACGCATTCGAAATGGATAAGTTATCATAAATATACACTAAATAGAAAACATGCGGAGCATCGAGAAATGTTATGTGGACATAGGCCCACACACCACCATTATTTGCAGTACATCAAATTGGTGAATTAGTAATGCAATCCGTCAATTCATCGGACATATCTAATTTGTTAGAATTACTATAATTCAGCGCATAAACTCTAATATCCTTATTCGATTGCGTATAATAATAAATATCGAACGAGGTAACGAAAATTGTTTTGAGTAACAGCATGTCGATACGCTAGCAATATGCGATCCTTTTGTATACAACAAATGCATATGTATGTTAGAAGTGACGTCAGTGAATTTACGGCTGGCTAAATTACAATATCGTTAGAGTGAACGAGTTTGTATCATGTATAGGTTATGCATAAAAGACGTGAGAGGCAGAGATCTTCCACCCTATGCTATATAGAATTGACGTCTGATTATATATATTATATGGGCCAAGATTGGTATGGTACGTAATAAAATAATTGAAATAATCACACGCTACAAGGACGAAACACGCGTCGATTAGAGGGATGTTGACCAACCGCGGGACTCATTGTGCTAAAACACATTGACCGAGCGATCATAACATATTTAAAAAAAATATATCACTTTGTCACTGTCTTGCGGAAAAATTTTTTCTTAGTTCATTCTCAATAAAATTATATACAGCAACAGCTCCACATTTTTATCATAATTTCTCATACCAAATAACAATAATAATGATTATATTATCTACATGAATCGCATACTTATTTATTAAATGTGACAATATATTGAATAGATTGGATTATGAATGGAAAAATTTACAACCATATCATTTGAAATGTATCCAGTTGACTACTGCCTGATCAATATCATGAAATAGATGAGTTGGCCCGACAAATGGGTATACTAACAATAGAACAAAAGCGTGGTGGAATATATACTTGCCTTGTATATACATACATAATTGTGTATGTATATGCGCTTGAATTTTTTTGCGAGGAATAAGGTTGATTCGTGATGTGAATACTTAGTGCGTGTTTACGGCTTCCGAGAACATGTCGCAGTGAGCGTCGTTTTACCTCCTGCCCCACGCTCATCCTCTAGATATGGAAAAACTTTAACTATTTCCATGAAGTCATTCAATTCGTCTTTTCCAGTGTCTGTTTAATTGTCTATAATTTACAAATGCATATTCACTCATTTTCATTCCAATGCAATCATCACCGCTCACCACCGTTCACTGTGGTTTCTACTTGTACCACTGTTGATAACTCAACACGCCTTCACTCTACATTCTTCGAGTAGTTGTGGCAATGGCAGCGGTGACGGCAGCGACGGTGTTGTGTTGGATTGTGTTGGAGTAATCACACTTGCATGACGTCACTCTTTATAGTGTCGTCGCTATGTTCTTGTGAGCTTGGTGAGCCTCACACTGGAGTATTCGACACGACCCCACTCTCATACCAAATTTGTTTCGCACGTGTGGACCTTCTTGGTGTACTGTGTGAATGTGTCATTGTTTCGCGGTGTAACTGTTTAATTATATATTTTAATATTCACCCATAATCTCCGGCTATAATTGCACAAAAACACTCAGGTATTATTTTTCACTATAATATTCAAAAATTCATATTGGAGCTTGTTATTATCACTTTATCATTAGTGAATAACGCTTTTGATAGAATAATGCTTCAATAACTTTGTTGGAAAGCGAAAGTTCATTGAGTTTCAACATCTATTTAAAAAGTTTTACATTGAGTAGGTAGACAGATACTCAATTAAAAATTATATAAACCATTTGCTAAACAATAACAACACAAAGTATATTATAGTTGTTATGTAATTTATTTCTCATCGAATTGAGTTTGAAATATCTCTTCATATAACATATGGCTTGTTACAGTTATATTCTATGTTCATACATAATCCGTATAATAAAACGTGGAACTCACTCATTTCAAGTGAGGTTATGAGCTGTAGTAACCTCCATTCGAGCTCACAACAAATTTCCAAATAACATCCACTCTCAACTCCGCATGATTCCTCACCAGACGGCGCGTCATTGGCTGTTTGAGCGCGAAGTTTGAATGGTAATTGAATCACATCGGTGGACAAAAATTTCTTTTCAAAAAATATCCATACGAATGATGGAACACAAGTGACGCACAAGTTAATTGGAAATATTATATGTCGCTATATACTATCGCACGAGGAGGTACACGTATGCGCCCACTCTCATTGCTCAGTCACTTAAAATGCCAGCTGAAAGGCTAAATTTCATGAAATAATAATAATAATTGGAAATATGTGTACATATATATTTAATAATTAGAATTTGGACCGACAATGAAAATAAAGAATTAATGATTACAAAGAAGATGCCGAATTGATGGGTCAAAATTTGTGCGCATTGTCGTCGTCATCGTCGTCGAGCACTCGGGAAACATTTTTGCGGTTTGCTGTATAATGCCTACACACAGTCATTATAATAATTTATGAAAATATCCAGCGAGAATTTCGGGAAAAAAAAGCGAATATCAGCAGAGCGAAGGCCGACACTGAATTGGATTTTCGAAACTGTACAGATTCAGCAAGATGGAACGATACATGAAGAGACAAAGAGCTTGTTCACGTGTAGAGCGATAGTTGTGAATAGAAGATGAGGAGTTTTAGTGAGAAGGCGGAGGCAATGTAAAGTTGGAGGAATCGTTGACTACGGTGGCGGATTGGCGGCCTGAGGCGCAGTTGTGAATTCACATCGTGATGCTGGCGATTCGCGATCGCAGTGCCCAGTAATCGAGCCCCCTTGCCCGCTATAATCCTCCCTCGTTCTTCGCCATTCTTTTTTTTTTCTCAAGTCTTTTGCCCCTTGCTCTTCATCGCAGTCTACAGTGGCGGGTGGCCATATCTATCGCATTCGCTTCGCGCGCACAAGGCCTGTGGTCGTCATCATCGCCGCCGCCGCCACAGTCTTCTCTACTCACTCACTCTTCCTCACTTCTTTTCCGCTCTTCACCCCCGTCTTGCCCCACGTGGCATCATCTTCACTGTTCCACCACGTTTTTATCGTTTGATATAAGATGCTGCATACTGGGTACAACCACCCAATCTCGTGGCATAAACACTACAATCGCTTGTGCCCTATTCGCATTAATATAATTAGTCACCGCGAGCATTTGTGCATATTCTGTGGATTGGTAGACTAGCCCTAAAAGCATTAATATATATATATATATATATATATATATATATATATATATACAAGCATGCTATATTCCATATATCTGTGCGCATATGAAGAGAGGAGTGAAGCAGATCAGATAACGGATGGCCGATGTTTCCAATTCTCAATATGACTATTCGATTATTTTCAATAAAATAGGCACATGTACATCAATATATATACACGTATGAACAAATTTTTATATATTAATTATATATATATATATGTAGACACCGTGGTGAGTTTTTTTGTTGAGATCGTTCAGAGACAATAGAGAGGGAATATACAAAAAATAGGAGTACATAGCCTACGGCGATATATTTAAAACGCAAATCGCTACGAAAATGATTCAACCAATTGGCCAGTAATGATTAAGTAAACCATCGTCGTTATACCATAAAGATTTCACCCGAATACAATGTTATAAAAACACTCTGCGCTCACATATATATCCATAGCTATAAAATTATCACAATCCCATACAATCTCAGTTGGTTTAATCTTTCTTGTTTTGGAATTTTCCCACATAGGTAGTTATTGCCATTGACTCCTGGAGTTGATGTGAGCTTCCATTGGACTTTCTACTTTTGTTTATTGGATGTTGTCTCTGGAGCTGCAGAATTGTTTTTGTGTCCACTATAGCAATCTCAACGACGCCGTCACAGTTGCTATATAATAAACTTACCACCCATAATTCACTTTTCGCTGTTATAGCGATGCCGCCGAAGAAAATTGAGGAACCCGAACGGAAGCCTCTAATTGGTCGAGTGGGCACACATCTCAAGGTCGGCATTGTTGGAATACCCAATGTTGGCAAATCTACATTCTTTAATGTACTGACGAAGAGCCAAGCTGCTGCTGAAAATTTTCCATTTTGTACCATTGATCCAAATGAAAATGAGTATCCAACTTTTTAAGATTCACAACAATAATAGTACATATTGTATGACCGGATGTTTTTTCTTTATTTTTTTGTCCGAGCACGTCGCGTACCGGTGCCCGACACACGATATGACTACTTGTGTGAGTACTTCAAACCAGCAAGGTAAGATCAAATATGAAAGAGAAAAAAAAAAAAAAAGATATGATGATGAAACTATTTTATTCGTTCGATCGTGCAACTTTCCGTCGCATCACAAGAATATTTCATTGCTATTTATCAATGACGGTTGTGTCTACTCGTGCCAAGCCCTCCTAGAGGAAACCATTTGGAATAACTATGTGGACATTTCCATACGTCTTTGGCTTTTATTCATAGCACAAAAAAGGGAAATGAGGGGATGAGGTGAATGAGGGAGAAGGGGGGTGAATGAAGGGCCGCCACCACGCAGTTTCGAGGAACGTGGTCTGCAATGCAAATTGCGACGATTCTCGCCCTATCGACATATACTAATACATATCGAAAGTTCAAGCTCCGTATATCTCGCTACATACGAATATTCTTTACTTTGTTCGAATCTGTCATATGAACATCACATGACAATATGTCAGCATGTTCGTGCTCATTAGTTTGTTTACTATTTTCACAGATTGAAGAGAAATAAATGCTTTCAATTTCATATGATTGAAGATTGATAGTGTTAAAATCCGTGAGAATCGTCAAAGGAGCAACAGAATTGTTTGCATGTCATGTTTGAATATCAATATGTGTTATAGGGCATAAATTTAGATTTGTGTGTCAGCCGACATTACGTTCATTTCACATTACAGCACGTGTTGTAGAATCCAACGATCCGTAATAAAAGCCAGCTAATCATTATCCTCTTTTGTCACTACATTGCAAAGCTTCTCTTCAAAGGCTAATTGTTTAATGAGGTCGGCATTAGCATTTAAATACGTTGTCAATGTGAAATACCCATTTGATGTGTTAGTTTATTCCCTATCAGCCTGCTCTCATTTGCTCCCCTTTTTCACTCACCCCTAACGTCTCCATCATCAATGCCGCGTCATTCTGTCTCATAACCCTGGCATATAAAACGTGCAGATATCTGTTCATGTGGTGACATTCGAATCTATTTTACCCTCGTTCTAATCGATTCAGTAATTTTTTTTTTCACTCATAGCAAAGTTCCGGCATTTCTAAATGTCGTCGATATCGCTGGACTCGTCAAAGGTGCTTCCGAAGGACAAGGTCTAGGAAATGCATTCTTATCACACATCAGTGCCTGTGATGCAATATTCCATTTGTGTCGTGAGTAATTCTATAAAAAACTGATGGATCACTTTCTTCAGTCGAATCTTTTTCCCTCGAATCTCTAATATCGCGTTAATATCCATTTCAAACTGTACGACTTCCATACAACGAGCCACGTTCTCTCACTAAAGTGACTTAGGAATATCTCGCAGTTGCTCATTTACTGCTATAATGAAAACAAAACGAAAATTTTTAAAACCAAAAGGTAGCTTTGTGTAACTCGATCACAAGGTTTAGAGACAGTTGTGTGTGTTGAACCATCAGTGAATTATCACATTAACATCCAGTTTATGACTTCGAGTGAATTATCGTTGAGTTTTCATAACACCGCTACACTTATACATAGATTGGATTGACAACACATCTAGAATTCACTATTTTTTTTGTTTGATCAGGAGCCTTTGAGGACGATGATGTAACGCACATTGAAGGCGAAGTAAATCCAGTTAGGGATTTGGAGATAATTAGTGAGGAGCTGCGATTAAAAGACATCGAGTCGCTTCATAAATATCTCGATAATGTGGAAAAGTTGGTAGTGCGCGGTAACGATAAAAAACTGAAACCTGAATACGTGAGTATACGACTCTACATTTCAAAAACTATATAAGTATATGCAATTTTATCACGACAAACATGAGTTATAAAGCAATAGATCATCTTGACGAAATTCTTTCGGATTGTTATTACTTCGTACTCTCTTTTGTTTTCTTGCCCTATCTCTCTGTTTACATCATATATATATATATATATATATATATATATATATATATAAAGTGAAAAAATCACATTTCTGCCGTAGGATACTCTGTCAAAAGTCAAAACAGTTCTTGAAGAAGAAAAGAAACAAATTAGATTGGCTGACTGGAGTGCCAATGATGTGAGTATTTTTCCAATAACTTCGAGGAATAAGTGAACATTTAAATTATTAATATGAATGTTAAATTTTCACTTTTTAAATTTCAGATTGAAGTGCTCAACAAATACTTGTTCCTTACCTCAAAACCTGTTATATATTTGGTAAATCTATCAGAGAAAGATTATATCCGCAAAAAAAATAAATGGTAAGGATGAAATGAGATGGATTACTTTCATGAATCGATACTTAACATATGATTTTTATGTCCCATTTTTCCATTCCTACCCGGTCATTTTGATGACAGCTTGGGGGCTTGAAGTGTAAATACGTAGAACTCGCATTTCATGGAACCATTTCCAGTGTCAAACGCGTATTTACATAGAATTCACTGTTATTGGTTTTCACCGAAACATTTACATTGTGCTATGTCAAGCCTGCATATTCTGATCAGTTCGAGGTGATGCGGTATTCATATCAATACTGCAACTCAAAAGGCATTAACTGTCGTTTCAATTACTTTGATCTTTTTCTCTTTTTATTATTGCTTCCAAAAATTATACATGAGATGGAACATTTGGTAGATAAATATTGTTCCCTCACTCTGCACTCATGTACTGGATTTAATTAACAATTAATTTCATTAATGAGTGTACTTATAGGTAGTAACATTGTAATAAAGTATGTTTTCTTGTATAATAGGCTCATAAAAATCAAAGAATGGGTGGATAAAAACGATCCGGGTTCAAGTTTGATACCATTCAGTGGAGTTTTCGAGAATAAGGTGATTGACATGGACGAAACAGAACGGACAAAATATTATGAAGAAAGGAAAGTAACTAGGTGAGTCATCCAGATGTAGAGAAAAAAGAACAGAAACGATTATGGAGACAAATGAGTAGAAATATTTCCTCATAATGGTGGAATTATGGGTACAAACACTCACCATTCATATGAGTATAGTTCCCACGCAATTTACGCTTCAGTATTAAGCGCCACTGCGGCTATGAATTATGGTGGGGTAAACTTGATGTCTAGACTTATCCCACTTGTTGAGAACCTATAAAACGGCCATATCGTTTTCTCCATGAGGCACTATATTTTTTACTGGAAATTATTATTCAAATTCTTGTTAAATTACGTGAAACACCAAGATTTTAACTTTCGGAAGTATAATAAGGCTTCTGAGTGATAATGCCCTTTCTTCGTATCAATTGCCCACTTGGTTCTCCATAGCTAGGGGGATGGCAATATACGTGCCCCAATTCTCCCTAAATAATGGATGTTATTGATCTCGTCATTTTATTACATCAATTTGCCTTTTTACTTCATAAGCCACTTTTTTCAAAAATTTCGTGATGCAGCCGTCATATAAAATGATGACACAATTTTCATTACGTCATCACTATTATATATTCTATCAAACGATGCAGAAATTTCGTTCAATACGAGTTGTGAGAATGAATATAGAAAGCTGGTGTATCGAAATAATTGAGATGATAAATATGAAATATGAAATAGAAATAAGTTCCATTGGTATTTTCTAGTGGTCGCCTGGAATGATTCTATGACGAAGCTAGCAATCAGTCGGCTGGCATGATTTTATTTTGAGACCGCAAGAATACCGGGCCTCGAAGTATAGGGACTCCATCTTTCAGTCGGAATGATAAAATTGCAGTATTAAGTCGTTGGTCTTTATGTGTATTCTCTGAAGTCCCGAAGTCTAATCGTCCACATCGAATAGCCACCCCAGTCCTCGGCTATAACCTGTCATTAGACGATATTTGGTCGAAGACAATTATATTTCTATGGTTGCGTTGTGCTCGTTCAAACTTACGGATTACGCCATTCTGTAATCAACTCAGATTTTTCAAAAGTTCACGTTGTGTCTCGTGGCAAATTTTCATCGCATTTAAAATTGCCAACTACTTATTTCTGCTATTTATTTGCCGTATTTCCACCATGTTTTTATATGTTACAGTGCACTGGAAAAAATTATTGTCCAGGGTTACAGAGCATTGCAGCTTCAATACTTTTTCACAGCTGGTGCGGATGAAGTTAAAGCATGGACCATTCAGGTTAATTATTGATTTTTAATTCATAAAATCATTTATCTGACAATTACAGTCTCAATAAACATTAACTTGTCCTCATTGCCTTACAGAAAGGGTCAAAGGCACCACAGGCAGCCGGAAGAATTCATACTGATTTCGAAAAAGGCTTCATCATGGCTGAAGTTATGAAATTCGAGGACTTTAAAAACGAAGGTTCCGAGTCGGCTGTGAAGGTATAAATTTTAACGTCAATATGGAATGCAATAATGTAAGGTATGACGATTTATTCCCTTATTTATTTATTTTTTCCATTCATCTCAGTCGGCAGGAAAATATCGTCAGCAAGGCCGTAACTATGTTGTTGAAGATGGCGACATAATATTTTTCAAGTTTAACGCCGGCGCAGGACTAAAAGATGCAAAAAAAAAGTAAAGCCATATGAATATAATACAAGTTTTTTATTACGTCGTTGCACATAATTGTCGTTTGATTTTATTATTTGTAATGTCATGTTTGAAACAACTGTTCATCTCATAATGCAAATTCTACAACAACTTTTGATATGTGTGCAACTAAAAAATATTAAATAAAGGCAATCATATGTTGAACGTGTGTGACTGTCTTCTTTTGTTTTTATAATATATATTTCACATGAAATGCGGAAATTACGAAAGAATATGTTAAAAGCAGCCATTGAAGCACGTTGGTGAGTGAAAAAATAGAAATATCACACTAGCGTTATCTTTTGGCAATGAGGTGAATTTCTTACTTGTACACGACGTTTCACAGGCAACACCGATTGAAGACAATACAGTATATTTGTTATATGATATTTTGAACGGGATTGGTGCTCATAATTCTTATGAGTGCTTGCTGATGTCTCGTGTGTCAGTCGTGTTATCACTGCAGCATATTCATTTGGTGTTGTTGCTGTATTATGCCATGCGGCTAACGGAATATCTTGTATTTACATAGGTTCCAACTCATTAACATGAGTGTCAATACCTCCAACAAAATACAATGGATTTACGTAGCATCGTTCTTAGTATGTTATCTGCATTTGCACATTAATAATCTCCATCTGATAAATTATACAATCCAATGACAATATTGATTATTTTTAGGATTTATTTGCCGTAAGTTTGATTCTACCATCAATGTCAACACATTTAAAGTCATTGGGTGCTTCACAATTTCTCATTGGTGGGATATCTTCAATTTATGCATCCACGCAATTACTTAGCGCTCCAATAATTGTAAGTATTGCAATCATCATACATTGACAGTTTCATATACATTTCATACGAATTGATTATAGGGTAATTGGAGTGACAAAATTGGGAGACAAAAAATTTTCATAGTCACTTATTGTATAATAAGTTGTTGCTATCCACTTCTGGCATTGACAAATTCATTACATGTGTTCTTATTTGTGAGAGCTATAACAGGTATAAAATGAGTTTTTTACAATTCAAGTGGATCCATAATTCCAGAGCATTTTTTTGCTTATATTATGATAATGTGGTAATAATGGTGAATTTCTATCAATGTTTCTTTTAGGGATATTCAAACACGGTCAAGCGCTCCTTCATACAATAGTGCGGGATCAATTCACAGCAGAGCAGCAACCCAGAATTATTGGGCAAATGAAATCAATAGCAGGAGTGAGTTTTTCGTTAGGGCCAGCTATTGCTGGCCATCTCGCTGAATTAGAAAATGGATTTCATTACATTTGCTATTGCACTGGTGCATTATTGGCTATGAATATTGGTTAGTTTTAATATTTCATTCCATTCTCAAAAATTCAACTAAAGTAAGAGCAAAAATAGATTGATATTGTTCCTTGTATTTCAGTAATTGGACATTTGTATTTAGCTGATGAGATTAATGGGGAAGTACGAAGAAAATGTGATTCATATAAGGCGAACATTAAACAGGCTATGCGAGGCTTAGCGGATATAAAGTGGCAGTCGGTCGGTCACGTTTTCGCTCTGAAATTTATTCTGGATATTGCAATCGGTTTGTTTCACTTTAATTACAATTCAAGAATTCAAAATCGATTCAATATTTCGCCAAGATTGTGTGGATATACTATAGCATTTCAGAGCTTCATAAGTGTTATGAGTGGATTATCTGTAAGCTATATCAACGATAAATTTTACAAAACTGACGCAGATTACGAACGCCGCAATATACATGGATTTATATCCATGTCAATTGCGTTTTTTGGTATAAATTTTGCGAATCATTTAAGTGCATTCTTAATGTGGTCAGTAATATTGACATCGAGTCGTATGCTTCTGAGAGTTACATTGACTGACATGTTAATGCGAAGATGTCCACCGACTCAAACCGGATTCATAACGGGATCGGCTACTAGCATAGCAAATTCAGCCCGTTTAATAACTCCGTTAACAGCAGGAATTGTCGAAAATTTGTGGGGTATAGATAGTGCTGATGTATTGGGAGCAATTATAGCTGTTGCTGGTGTGTGTATTTCATTTAAAATCAAACACTGTCAACATGAGAAAAGTCCAAATAACTACTCAAAAACAAAATACAGTTGATTCATTTTTCATAAATTTTCTTTTCGTTCAGTATAGGATGCGTAGATTATTCTTCACGCCTGTTCTATTGATTATTCAGAAGACAGCTCGTTTTTCGTTTGAATAGCGAAACAGTGAAGGAATCAATTGGTTTTGTCGAACAAGAAGGCAAAAAGCTTGCCCTTTGCAAATTAATTTGCACTGCACGGCCTATTGCATATCATCCCTCAAAATATTATGCAATTATAACTTTGGAGATATATTTTATGCTGTTTTTATGATAGGCGGCTGAAGTAGTCATATTTTACTTTTGTCAGAGGTTTTTGATTTTCTATAAGCAGTTTATTGCCGTGTCAAAGCTCCTTTCTTCAGATTTCAGTATTTTATAGAGTAAATGATTAAAGATTATATTTTCAAATTTAGAATATAATCCATTCTTATGAAATAATCACAACTACCGACTGATAATAAGTAGAAATCTGTGATACGATTTCTACAGCATTGTATACTATAAAATTATAACAAGAGAGTTCACCACCTCGCCGTCCGATGGCAGTTTATTCGTTTAAGTCGATTAATATTCTATTATTCATCTATGCGAATTTAAGTGCGCTACAATACGAATTGTTGAAGGTGAACTATCAATTTCGAAGATATTGCTGGCGCACGTGCGACCAATGAATGCTTTTTTGCGCGAATGGAAACTAAGTATATATATGAGTCAAGATCTAAGACCATGTATATGTAGATTTATATACATGGCTGAACGCCATGGGCTTTGTAATTTTACAAAATTTTCTGACAACCATGGTATTTTACGTACAGCAGTTATTTGAACATTGATGAATAATAAAAGTGTTACGGAAAACAATTAAGAACGAAGGATATCCAAAACTAAAGTACGAAATGAAGCAATAGTTCTCCGCCTTTCACGGTCCAAGCATTCGCAACAAAAAAAACACCACCGTCATTCGATCGTCGTCATCTCGAATATATATACATCATGTCTATAATTCGACGGTGCACTCATTTCCATTTTGTGAGACGGCAGCAGCGCACCACATACATACATACATACATAACATATATATATTCAGTTTCAGGCGTAATTAATTGAAATCTGCGTGGAAAAGTATGGGGATTGATACTCGTTGAGACAGAAAACGATGAGCGCGATGGCATTGGCGCAAAACCGGAAGAGCGGATATTAAAGAAAAAGTAATGGTTGGGTAGAAAGGAAGGAATAAGAGAGCAAATGGGTGATAAGAGTAGAAACAGATCGGAACTCGGAGTATGGTTTAGAGAGACTTGGCATAACCTGGCGCAGGGCCGAGAGTCCTGACTCATATGATATACTCAATATAAAAAAGCTAATTTGGACATCGCATTTCATATGCTATATATATTACGTACGCTGTTCACAACTTGATTGGATAATAATTTACTTCTTGTGGGTATGTTCAAAATAAATGGCAGTCGATAGACCCACCACATTCACCCATATAGATATATATGTGTGTGTGAATGTACACCAAAGTACGATGCAGTTAAGTCTTGAGTGCTAGCGCGTGTTATTCGTTACGCGCTCGAACCTCCTCTGAATATATATACATAGATATATATATATATATATATTCCCCAAGGTACATGGTATTTCTGGCGTTGCAGTTTCTGCATTTACTTCCAAGATGTGTTTTATTTCGCGCCAAACGTGTCGGAAGGTTGCAGGTGCGATCGGCTAATGTAACGAGCATTACGCTCTGCACAATCATGACCCCCTGTGAGATCAAGAGTAGTAGCACCACACGCTGGGAAATTCTTCGCCCACATCTTCCGTCAGACGGGAGACATTTTCATTGGGATATATCAGTGGTGGTGTAACCGTTCGCAATAACGGTAAATGAATTTTCATCCACAGTTTATATCATACACCATCGTGGTTGTTCTCTTTTTCTGCTCTTTCTTTCGTTGTTTGTGAACCCTTATACTGCAGAACATACTGTGCGCTTTACCAGAAGAACCGTGGGAAATGCGGTAATGCGTCGGTCGGGCATAAGTCATCTCTCAGACCTTCGTACATAAGATTAGCACAAGAGTGCGATGCACCGGAGCCATGTCTTTCTGCTGAGCACGATTTCCACGATTGCAATCCATATGAATACAGATGTGAACATATATATATATGTATATATACACACACACGCATGTATATCAGCGCGTTAGAAAAAAAGGAAAAATTGAAACATATGAAAGGGAGAGAAAGAAGAAAATAAAAGTGACATGGAATGCTAATGGAAGATATGTGTGCGTATGACACAGTGGATGAGATCTACTGCGATTTGTCATTCTTTTCGTGACGATTCATCGATTCCTAGTGACCTTTTCATTTCTGTTATCCTGTAGAGAAATGAATATCATACAGAATTACTATCTGCCGCATTGTATATTGAAAATCTATTATCTTTTATTTACGATGTGCTTGACATTGTGCACAAATGAAAAAAATGGGTAATGTGTATCGTAATTGTGTTTATTTTTCACGTACACACATATTCAATGTAAATAGTGAAGTGATTGGTCTTTGGAGGCTGATGGTAGAAAGTAGGGAGCTGCTGAGAGGAATAAGTTTGAAACGCAGGGCAAGAGATGGGTCAAGGGTTGGAAGCGGAAGTGCGTCAAGGCGCGCAAGATAAGTATATACGCTGGAAGTTGGACGTGTGGGTTAGTGTATATATGTGGAGGAGGATCAGTGCTTGGAAAGTAGGGTGCGCCGTACAAGTCCAGACGAGCGGGAGGGTACGACATACGTGCTGTCTCCCTCGGCCTCCGTGACGCCAGCAGTGGCCTTTACAACGGGTGACCGGGGAACTGGGGGCCATCGAGAGAACGACAACGACCACGACTGTGGCGTCGACTACGACGTCGACGAGGGTTGAAACTCAGGCAAGCTATATAGGTGACGCGCAAAGGGTATGAAGGGGTTGTGAAGAGTAGTAGATGGAGAAGCGAGAGAAGGCAAGACCTCCACTGCCTCACCTCGCCTCTTTGCTATGCCACGCCTCGTCTCACAATGCACTGGATTAGCGATTGTATTGATCCACCTTCGCCTAGCCCCCCCGCTTTTTGGATTGTTGGAGTGTGCATCTCGGCCAATGGCTAATGCACTTTCAGAAACAATGCAAACAAAAACAACTCGCCATTGACTTATATTAATCCCATATTTGATGATGGTATTTTCTCACCCGATGAGTTTACATCAACCTGAATGTCAATAGTATTTGATACAACTCTATCAATGGATACTACACTGCAAATGAAATATTTTTGGATTAGATTGGACTCTTATGAGGGGTACGCATTGTGTTCAGAATATGTAGCGGTGCCTTATAGCGATGCCATACGCTGATCATGAGGGGACTGAGGGAAAAGTTAATGATATAGCGAAGATGGGTAGGATGATGAAGAGAGAGAAAGAAGAAAAAAGGAGATACAGGAAAAAGGAAAATTGGGATGACGCGAAGACGCGAAGACGAGAAAACAACAAGAAATGATAAACTCGGTCGGAGAGATGAAATAGTACCACACACACACACACACACACACACACCCACACGCGCGCGCGCACACACACACATACTGCACCATGCACCTAGTCAGTATTATTAACATATTTCTGCCCCTCTTTTACTTCTACATAGGTGCACATATAACTTTTTTTTTCATTCTCTTGTTAATGCAATATTTTTTTTAGCAAAATGAAATAACATTTTTTTCCGAACGATGTTCCTTTTGCTCGAGCTGCACGCCAGCAGATAAGGTATCTTCGTTTCTTCATCATCCACCCAAGTTCTTTCGTGTTGGCGGGAAAAGATTTTTCCTCATCCGCCATCCTGTTTTTCCAGCTCTTTCTGGTTTCTTTCTTTCCCTCATCTTCCTACTATGGCTCTATCCTACGTTAAGCACTGCATCACGTAATGGACTTACTGCTCAGAAAAGTATCGACGTTAACGAGCATCCGCCAGGATTTAGGGAGTTTTCTTTTTTTTCCTCCTTCCTCGGTGTACTTAAGAAAAATACACTGAGATGGTACCGTGTGGTATATGGGTGGGAAGGAAAGTTGATAAGACTTTCTTGTATATATAGAACATTTATGGTGTGCAGTGAAGAGGCTAATAAACCGATGAATGAAGCATCAGAAATTTCATGCTGATGAATAAAAAAATATGTGGAAAATTTGAATAATTCATGAAGAATATAGATATATTATACAGAGATATGCCATATGACGAAAACACACTCAATGTGAATGAAATTTTGATAGCAGGGAGTTTTAGATCAATGATATAATATACAGCGATGTATTATATATAGTTATCTGTCTGGCGACCCATTATTGGGTCGAAAGCTTCATGCTGTTATATTGCGCTATTTGCGGTACTTGATTGCTGTCTGGATCCAGTTTACTGTTACAAAACTGAACTCTGTATTAATGTCATGAAAATACCTTCAATATTTCTTCACAAAGTTTATCAGCATATTAAGAAAAATGAAATTCGTACTGAATTTAAATAAATATGCAGGTATCGGTACACGATTATATAGGCACATATATTTTCCACCATCATTCTATCATCCACAATAGGAGAAACAATGAAATGAAAAAATTACAAGATAATGAACATTTATGTATACTCCATGAAATTTCAAATTGGAGAAGGTCTTGCGTATGTAGAAGTAGCAGTGTAACAATGTGCTTCTCATCTGATCCTTTTCTCACACATATCATTTCCAACGATGACTTTGAAGTTGCATCGACAGACAGAGGTGAACTTCTTTAACAACGTTGATACAACATTCATGTGCTTACATTCACTCATATATTTGGAGATAGACAGGAGAATAAAAGCTAAAGCTTGCGTGTCTAATAATGAAAATGAAAGGAATCACTTAATGGCATTTTGATATATCTATAACGTAGTTATAAGTCGAGCAGAAAGCATGAAGCTCGGTGCGTGGGAGACATTGTTGTAATAAATGCTGAAAAATTTTAATCTTCAACATATGTGTACAGTAAAGATGGGTTAATGAGCGAAAACACGGATATAAGAAAAAATGGCGAGAGAAGCTATGAGAGACTGTGAAAATGGAAGAGGTGAAGGAGAGGTAGCGAGTAAAGGGGAGAATAGCATTGCCCAGCACTGGATGCAATCGACAGTGGAAGAGTGAGTGTGAGGTAGTGGATATAGAGCTTTACGAGTGTACGATGCATTGGAATGAAGGAGTGTGAGAGATGGGTGGTGTGTAGGTGATTGTTGGAACAAGGGTGGAAGGTCGCATGAACACGCGGGACGAAGAGTTTGGGCTACAGGAGAAGTAGAATGAGCCAGGAGCGAGGTGGGACGAATACCACTAAACGACATGGACGGGGATACAGCAAAGAATATGGTGGTGGTGGTAGTGAATAGCCGACGGGCACACCGAGTTCAAACACAGACAGTGAGATGCGAAGGGAAGGAGATGTGAGGAAAAGGAGGGTGAAGGATAAAGGGTGAAGGAGATAGGTGGTGGGTAGGTGGTGTATAGCGACTCTTCCGAAACAGTGAAATTGCATGGTTGTGTGTGTGTGTGTGCGTGTGTGCGTGTGTGCGTGTGTGGGTAGTATACATACAGGTGTGTTCTCTTCTTCATGAGTATCCACTTCAGCTGCTATGTTCCGTCGATCTCTGAAGCTGCTTCCCTCTCTTCACACGCTGCTTCTTCTCTGTCGCCTCGATTTATCGACCCTTCATCCGTACGGTATCCTGCCGGTAGCCTCCTAACCCTTGGGTTGTCCATTGAAACTCATGTTCTGTTCACACAATTCAAATATATGTATGTGTACACAGTCATTAGTTATATTATTATGATTATACAGATGGCTGTGTGAGGAGTAACGCAGTTTTGTTTCTATGTTGGATGTTATAAGTTGTAATGTTTACAAATGTTTATATATATATAAACTCGATTGTGCGTATGTAGGACCTATGGAAAATGAAAGTATTGGGGGATTCTGACAAAGCTGTTAAACATACCAATAGAAATGTTACGTGGATACATTACCGGTTTAACAACGGCAATCGTAGTGCCTCACCAATCGCACTCACATAACGAATATATATGTGTAGATAGACATTGTAATTTATCACGATGTCGCAAACAGGAATCCGCGGACGACGTATCATAATCGAATAGCTCTTGGCATGTCAAATCTCTTGACTATGATATGAGCAATGGAATAACTTTTTCCCCCTTACCATGAAGGATGATGGCGTCGAAATCACTCTACGTATCGATAATAATCATTTCATAATAATGCCATATTGTAACGAAGATGGAATAGGATATAACTATGATATGTAACTACTCAATTCAATTTACTGCCATTCCATACATTCAATGAAATAACAAAGAGTAGAATTGTAAATGTGAAATGATGTAGTTTATCAGAGATGCCATGAAGCCCTTAATGAACCACAGATACATTTCACAGATCGCGTTACGAATATTTGTAAAGTTAGAGAGTTGCCAACTATTAACTCATCTTGTAATCCCCCCAACAAACAATAACCAAAATTTTTTTGTTGTTCCCAACAAATTTCTATTCACGTTTTATCTATCCTTCATCTATTTTCACCAATACTTTGTTCCTTCTCCTCTATCTATCGATCCACATCGCTTTTCATTCTGTCATTTCTTCATCACTGTGTTTAATACGTCAAAGAGGGCAAAACTCGCTCTTCATTGCTTCAATATTGTAGTATCATTTATAAATAGAAAAATAGTAAAAAAAAGACTAGAATGATGATGAACCCATCGGAGATGTGAGTGTGTGTATGCGTGTACATGTGCGTGTGTGCGTAGCAGTAGGAGAAGACGGGTTGTGAACCATTCCTCGTACGATCCTCTGTCGGTACACTATCATGTATATATACTATGATATACGAAGGCGACAGAGATAAATGGAGCTTGAAGTGAGATAAACAGTGTTTGTGTAGAGGTATTGGTATGTAGGTGAGTATTAGCAGTACGATCGTAAATTGTGAAATGTGTGAGTGGCGATGGAATGGCCTCAGCCGTGCGAGTATCACACATATATATGTAGCAGACGGGGGGTGGGTGTGCGTCTAGACCGGGTAGAGACTGCGTCGTCATAACCCTTATACATCCCGGATATAGCTATAGTATCAGCAACAGTGGCAACAGCAGGAGTAGAGGCATCACCCAGCGAACGGCTGAGACGCCGTTTAACGAGTGACCATTGCCGCGCCGTACAAGAAAATTCCTATATCAATATATTATCTATTATATGTATTTTCATATGAGATGAATAAGTAAAAAGTAAAATGATAGAAATGAAATATTTCAGAGGGTAAGTAGAACAAAGTTGCAACGTACTTTGCCCCTTAATTATGGCCATAATTCTGCTGAAAATGCCAAATGAAACCGCAGAACGTTGATGCAAGTGAAGGAAAGAAGTCATAGAGGGAAGATAGAATAATGACAGCAGGCGGTGGAAACGAATAAATTCGAGTGTGTGCATCACGGTCGTGGGGGCATTTATAACCGGCGGTAAACTGCGCGTCTAGACCAGGTACGAGACGTGTCTCGACCCCGTGTCGTAACTCGTATTGTTGCACATCGGTTTAACGACACCACGACTAAGTACGAGCAGACGGATGGAATATACCCCTTCTACCTATTATATATACATACCAACGTAAACTTTATTTTCTATCTAATTACCTTGTTGTCGGCTATTTCTGTGCTATGTTTGCCATATCTCTTCCCTATCCAGATTCGCAATATTCTAATCCTTTCAATTCATAAATCCATATATAGTCTGGATTCTAATATTATGCCAGCTCTTT
>JAPYZF010000470.1:0-53710 GCA_030523045.1 Meteorus cinctellus | reverse complement strand
ATGAAAATTCTAATTCAATTTATATTTCAAATAATGCAATGACTGAATTATCACTTACCTTCATACAGTTTTTCTTTGCGGATAAGTATACAAAGCACTGTGATGTTCGAAAATCAGAAAAGTCAGTATATATATTCACTTATCGATTTTTGTGATCTCATTTATCACCACATAATCGTACACATATCTTTTTTGAAATGCACATAATAATATTAGTCGTTTATTTTATGGACTTGACGTGGAATATTTTTTATAATCGTCGGTAATTAAAATTAACGATTCAAGTCAACGATGTTTTGAGCTGAAAACGCATCGTCATGTCGTACTATCACATCACCATCTATACTGATAATGTTCTAAACGTGCGTATAGAAAAAAACGATTACAACTGAAATGGTGGTAATCCCTAGATCTTAAACAAAATCCACAAGCCACTGAGTATAAATCTATTTACAGAATCATCCACCAATGAAAGCCTTCTTTTCAAAGACTTGATTATATTTCTCCCCATTCATCTCCATCATTAATGAAATCCAGAAATGAGTTCCAAGATGACTTCGACAATTGAACTGTGAACACCATGTGATCATGTGTAAATCTCCACAAGAGGAATACGATTCAAAATTGAGTCTTTAGAAAATTGTCAGACATATTTTGCTAGAGCATTCACCGCTTTCAGCGCTACTGCCCAATCACATCAACTAAATTATTTCGTCGCTCATCTCAAGGCGTAATATCGCCTTCAATGTTAATGTGATAAATTGACAATATATTAATTTTTCTTTCTTTTTTTGAGCGAATGTTTACTTTTACCCATGCACTCTGAATACAACTTGAATACTTCGAAAATGTCTCAGCTGCAAGGAATCATTGAATTTCGAAACATTATCTGATTATTCATTCGATTGGTAGAAAAAGTGCTGAGTCTGTCACCAATTTCGATGCATCGATCGCTTCGACAAACAGTTTCAACTGATATCACAACAATGAGTCCAAATAATTGGGAACGAATTTCATGATTTCAAATTCTTATATCCAGACACAGAATGAGATGCTTTTACCTTGTTCCGCTGGTGAACAATCGTTAATTTCTAACAGAAAAAAAAATATGATGGGCGAGAAATGTCGATAAGCGATGCTTACGTGGCGAATCACCTCCACCATATTCAATTCTTAGGATTCAATTATTTCAATGAATTATATATAACTTTTGAAGAACACGATATATCGTCAGTCAGTTCCACGTAGAATGTATCAGTGAAAAGAAATGCCTTCACAGTAAAACATTTCGACCCTTCAATATTGGACGTCTTGATACACATACTAACAATTTTTTTCATGCCCTCATCAAACATCACACAAGGCTGAATATGTCTTAGTCAATCATTGAAAATAGATAAGGAGTTTTTTTCTCTAATATAATGGCCCATATGGCCAATTTGTGATATTCGGGAAGTAAAAACTAATAAGCAAGTGAGAGATAATTTCATGCCAGGAGTGTATCGTCATATAATAATGATATATTTTGGTTTCAAGCACAAATAATTGCCATCAATGCGTACACAAATGATTGGGATTATGAAATAATGAGTATGGTTCTTATTAATTTGAACATCATTTTGCCAAATAAAATTTTCCTTGGCACCATTAAATCTCAAAATCCATCAATCATCGGAAAAATACTGGAGTTAAAAACATTTTTCTTTCGCAAGCAGTGAAAAAGTAGTTGAAACTATGAAAAGCATTGGCCATCAATGAATTATAGCCACATAATATTCCAATGTTTCAAATTGTCATGATAGTTCTATATTTGGTCCAAATTGGATAAGAGAAAAGCATGTACATAAAAAAATTATATATATCTATAAATAATGGAAAAACTGCCATTTTTCACCACATCAACATCAAATTTATTATTATAGGAGGGAAATGAAATCACTCCGTGACAGAGAAAAACATAAAATAAGAGGGCATAGTGGAAGCTATGGTATCCCTCAGACAGAATAATCGTCAAATATCTGAATATCATTTTCCAACTCAATCGTTTCCATATTTGTCCATGAATGCAATTTCCAATTAGAGATTTGATGATTTGATAACAACGAATATTGTTACCAAGTGCATCTATTCACTGGATTCATACGCGATCCCAATGAGCAGCCGAAGGCCTCCGCAAATGCAGGATTATTAGAGAGCGCCATATTGACTCGGAACTCGCCTGGACTGTGCGCATCGTCCATTATGAGCTTCTTATCTGCCGGAGTAGTCGAACACTCATCATATGCATATGAAATCCAAAACATCTGCATCGATGTGTAATTCAAATTAGGGAGTTGACGCTCTGGCCCATGCAATTTCTCCCAATTTTTGTAGACCTCATATGATACTGTGGCGCCGATGTAATCAGCCATGTCTTCAGTCTGTGGGTGAGAGCTGGGTACCTGGAAATTACTAATGTATATTTATACTGGCGCACAATTTTTTCCCACGCAAAATTATTGTACACTCATTGTACCGTCATGTTCAATTCTTTGAAAAAATGTTCGTATTGATTCATGAAACAGTCGAGTCTTTCCAAATAAATACGTGTCTCATTTGCGTTTAGATCCCTGCCAGATCCACTGATAGATTGAACACGATCCAGTGAAAAAGCATGAGCCATCTCGTGAGCGTATGTACCACCGATTGCACTATAGCTCAAATATTTAGGGTGCGTTTCGTCGAAGAATGACGTCAAAACCATACGCGGAGTCAAAACTAGAAAATAAAACAGTTATATAGCGTATGCGATGGATTTCGATTGAATCTTCCGGACTTTACATATTGTTTGACGAAAATCCTGCCAATAGGCATTGATACCACTCATCCAGTCTGCCGGAGACGTGAATCGCTCATCGAAAGGAAGCTTCAAATTCATTTTCCTAGTATGTTGGTATTTCGCAATATTCCATAAACTTTTAGAAAAATCTTCATCAAGCACCAAATCTTCATATTGATGCAGCCGCCGAGTGTCTGGATAACGATATGATATTTTATAGAGTAGCTTCGACAATTTTTCTCGCTGCAATCGTAATACTGGAGAGCCTTCCTCATACCTCTATCAAAAATACATCATTTTTGTACAATTCTTCTCATGCTGTCACCCAGAAACACTGTTACTTTACCTTATTAAGCGCTTTACCAAATTCATTCTTGATTGCGTTACTGATATTATCAAATTCATGTCGGACTTCAATTTCAAAGTAGTTTTCGCTGAACATGGCATAAACCATTTCTGGCAAGTTACGAGTAACTACCTCAGCGCAAAACTTTTCGTGAGCTGATAATGAATATTGGCTTCCACGAGACCTTTTGAAACTCATTTTTCGTGAGATATCTCTCATGTACGGAAGAATGTCATTAATAATAGAGAGAACCACGTAGTTCATGATTGTCGATTTGGGATTTCGTTGTATGAAGCGAACAACTTCATTGACATATTCAACGTCCACGTCCACCGGATCATCTGCGTTAATAGTCATACGAGGTATATCTGCGAAATAACCTTTCAAATACGTCATCCAGTCAATAAGTGGCCATTTTTCAATCATTTCCTGTACTGTGAAATCTCTACTTCCTTCTGTCTCTGTTGAGTGCTGAAGAATTATCGTTTTTGAGAGAACGACACAGAAGCAAATTTTATAATTGTGAACATTGATATCCTCACTTTGCTAATATTGTCAAATTGATGTAGAATATTATGAAATGCCTCGCCATCGAGTTTTCCGGAATCTGTTGGAGCCAACCACGAAGCAATGCCACTTAGAAAGTCATCATCTAATTCTGATATAACTTTCATCGGACGCAACTACAAGATTAATTGATGGAACGAGAATAAAACCACCTTATAATCAATGAAATATTTATGCTTCGTGCTTACTTGGATGTTTCCAAATAGACCTCCTTTACTAACAGTGAAAAATATCCCTGACTTATAACCATATTGTGTTAATGAAGCTGTGATATTTTCCCAATTTTTTTCACTCCATTTGTCACCTTCAATCATTGGCCAGCCGCCAATTTCGGCAATCATCTGCCTTAATAATAATCCAAACCCAGAAGAACTTGTTGCATCTCGATACAAAATTAACATCATAAATAAATCATCAATATGTTTTTTTTCCCGAAAATAAGCGATTACTCACTGTTATTAATGCATGTTTTATATAAATGGTATGCTTTTTGAAAACGTATATTGCTTTCATCGTTCGAATTCCTTGCAAGATAAGATTTTATTTTCATCATCACGAATGCGTTAATCCTCTCACGATGATTGTCATAGAAGTTGTTGCAAATGAATTTGTGAAAATTATCACAAGGCGAAATGCTTGTGTCCATACTCTTCGACTGATATAATGAGTCGATCATAAATGCAAAGACGAACCGATTTCAATGCATCCGGCGCTTTGGCAAACATTGTCATCTGTTACCGCAACAATGAAAACAGATAATTAGCAATGAATTTCACAATTTCAATTCATTTCATGTAGATACAGATTAGATGCTTTTTTACCTACTGCCTCCGGCAAAATATTGTCAATTCCCAATACAAGAATAAATAGCATGAGCAAGAAAAAACGATTAATAACATCTACGTGGCGAGTGATATCCACCATTTTCAATCCCTGAGAATCAATTACATGAAAATTCTAATTCAATTTATATTTCAAATAATGCAATGACTGAATTATCACTTACCTTCATACAGTTTTTCTTTGCGGATAAGTATACAAAGCACTCTGATGTTCGAAAGTCAGAAAAGTCATTATATATACTCACTTATCGATTTTTGTGACCTCATTTGTCACCACATAATCGTACACATATCTTTTTTCAATTGTCGATAATAATATCAATTCTTGGTTTTATAGACTTGACGTGGTATATTTTTTGTAAACGTGCGTAAATAAAAACGATGATTCATGTTAACGATATTTTGAGCTGAAAACGCATTGTCATGCCGTACTATCACATCACCATCTATACTGATAATGTTCTAAACGTGCGTATAGAAAAAATGATCACAACTGAAATGGGGAGAATAATGAAATCAAGTCTTGGTAATCCCTAGATCTTAAACAAAATCCACAAGCCACTGAGTATAAATCTATTTACAGAATCATCCACCAATGAAAGCCTTCTTTTCAAAGACTTGATATTATTTTTCCCCATTCATCTCCATATTTAACGAAATCTAGAAATCATATGTAAATCTCCACAAGAGGAATACGATACAAAATTGAGTCTTTAGAAAATCGTCAGATATATTTTGCTAGAGCATCCACCGCTTTCAGCGCTATTGCCCAATCACATCAACTAAATTATTTCTTCGCTCATCTCAAGGCGTAATATCGCCTTTAATGTTAAAGATCTTTTTATCGCTCTAGATCTGTCAGTGCGATTAAGTACCGCTCTCAGCTCAAAGCCATTTCAGACATTATCTCCCACCCGTAATTTCAAATCAGCCGCGCGCGAATGTGTCGGAGCTTCTGACACCCTGAATGAACGTTTGAAAATAAAGTCCAAGGATACACATACATTGGAATGGTGTCCGGCGAACAGAGCGCGGCATCTCCTGCTCTGCCAACACTAAAACATTGTTTGATGTTATATATTCTATAAGAATGAGACAGAAAGGGAAAAAAGGAGAGAAAAAAACCTGAAATAAAGAAGAAGAGACGTCGGCAGCTCCCGGCGATCTTTGAAGCCGTCTTTGAGTGCCGGCAGGCCGTGAAATAGGCCGCCCTTGTGCTCGCACTAAGCGATAATGCCCCTGACACCATACTCCACATCATACCCATCATTCGAATACTTTCCAGCCCCCCGAATAATCTCGAAGGCGTTAAACACTCCCGTTAACATAATCCAACGATGCTATGGGAGTAACAAAGGTGGGCCTAGGCTTCTTCGGAGAGATTATTATGGAGTGTTAGATTCTGTACATCACACTCTGATGCAACATTGAAAAAAGATGGGCGGGAGATGAAAGTAGAACAAAAAGAAACGTCCCATAGAAAATTGAAGAGGAAGATTGCGAATGGATACTCAAACTCAGAAGAAAGAACTTTTGCACTTCGGTTTACTTGAGAACCCAATTACCCACTTGGATGACGAGTGTGTATACGTGTGGACGGATGGATGGTTGTGTATGAAATATCAATGTTGGAAGCACGAGCTGATCATCAGCACCATCATCATCGTGATGCAATTGTGTAACGATGCGCAAGGTGAAATTCAATGGGGCTTTGTGCGAGAAAATTAAGCGCTTGGTTTGATATGATGAGAGGCTGGGTTTTACCTTTTTTTTACCCACGTGAAGTAGCCGATCTTTTTATTCTAGACATATAAAAATGGTTTATT
This sequence comes from Meteorus cinctellus, assembly GCA_030523045.1. Classification (NCBI taxonomy): domain Eukaryota; kingdom Metazoa; phylum Arthropoda; class Insecta; order Hymenoptera; family Braconidae; genus Meteorus; species Meteorus cinctellus. The sequence continues at coordinate 47,311 of JAPYZF010000470.1, read as the reverse complement.
GGCACTACTGCTTTCTATTTTTTTATATTATTTCACCTTTTTGTAGTTGCGGTGTTTTATTAACTGTTAATTATTGGAGATTTTCCGCTCAAGTTCGTTAACGACCGTCATAACTGAATTGCCACAATTGCTCTTTTCTAATTCGTGTAAGAATAGATGAATAGCTATTTTGAGTGAGAATGTAGGTAAATAAAAAATCATGGGTAATTTTATTAAGCAGGCGTATCGGAAAGCCCCCTAATCTACAAGAAAATTACAAAAATTTATGTAATAGTGAGGCAGGGCACTTATTAAGAATTTCTCTAATTAACGACATAAAATTGAAGTTAACCTGTTGATTATATCGGCAATGAATCTCACGCGGCAATCATCAAAAGACTTGTGTGAACATTCCCGCTTCCGGCGAGAGGATAATATTCGAAAAGCATCAAATTAGTGCGCGCGCGCGTTAGTGGAAAATAGATATATATGATGGCTCTTGCTTTGTTACACGAATTGAATTGAGACCGAAGTTTTTAGTGTAGTAATATATTGAAAAGTTGAAAGAGGCGAGAGATGGGTGAAGATAAAAGATCTCAGTAATTTGGGACTCAAGTAGTATTTCTAAGGGTTAGAAAGACGAGATATCTACGTGGGTTTGTGGGCGGTTACCCACAACTTCAGGCCCTGCATTAAGAAAATGAGTGAAAGAGAGAGACTGTGATGCAAGTGATCGTTCAAAGAAGAGAGAAAGATATACAGAACGAAATAACAAAAGAGAAAATAAGAATAGAAGAAGATGAAAAGATATAACAAGAGAGATCCATTGAGTTAAATAGAAACGAAGCTAACTAGTTGCAGGGTTGAATAGGGAGGAGCGTGCAGGTGCAACTCTCATTTTTTTTTCTCGTCTTTTCATTGGAGTAAAAGATTTACACGGAATGGTGAAGAAAAGACGTAAGGATTAATCATAATTTACTTTAGAGATAATGTGAGCGTGTTGATACATGGGAGCACGATCTAACGTGATTGAGTTCGAATTTTGTTGGACAAAAGTCTTGGAAATTTAACGCGGCCCCTGTTTTTTTTTGTCATCACTATGATGGGGATATAAATTGGAAAATGGAATTGGAGGACTCACTTCCCCATTTTCATCTCATGGGTCGAATGACTCGCACCTTATTTAGGATAATTTTTTTTATTCCTCATTTCTTCCATGCCTTTTTTTCTATCAAAAGAGCAGTAATATTCTTTCTTCTTCTTGGTTTAATATTGGAAGCCCCCTGATGTTTTAGATGCAATAAAATGTCTGCTTTTTTTTGATACATTAAATGTATACATACGTAATTCTGTATTTTATTACATTTTTTATTTATTGATCATTATTGTTAATATTATTATTGGTAGTGGTATTGCTGTTACCTTTTCTTGTAAACTCATAAAAATTAATTTGGCAAATAAATGTGAAAGCCCACCCAAGCTAATATTTTTAATAGACGTGGCAAATATAAATGTTATTCAGATAAATCTGTACGTACATCTATAAATCTTGCTTTCACTTGAATATATTAATGTTTATCATTTATTTATAACTTTTACAATTCCATCACCATATTCATCGATGTTGAGTATTCATAAAATTACGTATCAAAATTTTATGCCATGGATTTTTGTTTATTGATAATCGACTTCTACTGGGAAAAAATAAACCGATGGTTTTTTTGCGGTATTCTTATTTTTGTCCAATGAAATTCTGATAGACATTCCCTATTGAACCATATCCTTGCACGCAACTCCGTACAAAAATTTCTTCGTTAAATATATCCATCGGCGCGTGAAACATATATTTTCCAAACAGACAAATAAAAATCCTCTTTAAATCCTGCTATGTGTATTACTTCCATGTGTTGTGATAATAAAACATACAAAACCTGACATCGTACACGGGAGTTTGAAGAGTGAACGAAGCGTGCAGTGAATGTATACGCAAGGCGTTTACAAATTTTTCGGCTAATCTGGCTCACTTCGGATTTAGTATTTTGAAGATATTGAAGAGGGCGAAATATGTGTACAACACCGAAAGAAAAAAGCAAAAAGGAGAATGAAAAGAGGAGAAAAAAAAAACGACGACGACGACTCTGAAGATTTGGGGGATAAAAAAGCCACACGCATCGCTGCACTCTTCCCTTTTTATATTCTTATATATTTGTATATAATAATATGTATAACATGTACATGTTATACATATAAGCAGTTCATATGTCTTCAAAAAAATGTTTTTTTGTATGAGTACGACCTACAAACGCGCAAGCATCATGGATTAGGATTCGAAGAATCCAATAGAACTGGAGCTTACCGAAGTATTGAACACACCTACACAATTTATTCTCATTCCATTTTTTACTTATTCATTGCATTATGCAACGTGGTGAAATAAAAATTTAGAGGATATAAATAAAGTTTATATTTTACAGTTGACGACTTGGAAAAATATAAACTTTAACGTTTCCGACTCATCGAAAAATATGCGAGCGGTTTTTTTTCTTTATTTCTATCCATTCTCTATTGTTTTTTTTTATTTTTTTTTTTAATTTGTAGGTAAAAATAGGTTTATGATCATAGTCCCGACATTAACGACTCTTTTCTGAGGAAGAGGAATATATAGCTGCGTTGAAGAAAAGATATTACGCAGAGGAATTTTTTTTTAACACTTTTTCGGAGAAGGATAAGTTTTTATGATTTTAGAAATTGCATTATGCCATGAAGTATCTATTTATGTGCGAATGTAGGATTATATCTCGTTAAATGACAGTGATAACGATACAAATATACAAATGTGTTATCAAACTCCCGAGACATTTGACAATTATTCTGAAGAAGTGAAACAAATTAAGTCTTGAAAGCAATTAAGATCGAATGGAAAACAATTTTTCAAAGAAAATTTTTTTAACATAAAATAATACACTACGCGACATTACAAAACACTTTAGTACTACCATTTTAAATGTTTATTGTCAAATTAAAATATAATGATGTCGTGTAAATGAACAGCGCAAAAAAAAAATACAAAAGTCATAATATAAATGTTCACAATTATTCGACGCGCTTAATAAAACGTAATATCTGTGACGATTCTCATACAGCATTACATCTCGCTACCGAATCACCATTTAATTCGAAGAGGCTATTCACAATTCACGAAAGTCCAATACAACGGCTATATACATACACACTTTTTGATTTCACTAAATTATACGTAGCGTTAGTTCTAGATCGAAATAATTATCAACGCACTCTGACACGGTAGGCCACAAACATTTTCGCGCCAATTTTTCCCGGCCAATTTCAATCTTTATATAAACCATTCTCATATACAACTTCTCTCCAAGCTTTCATTCTTTCATTTCTCTACACTTTATTGTTAAGATGATTCGTTACGGTTAAAAAATGACGGGTGGAAGAAAACGTGCAAGTTTCATAATGTTCAGACAAGATTCATCGTGTATATTCAATGTATAAAATATATGTATAATAATAATAAAGAGCCAGAACGATAGTAAGCGTCAAGGTGCGTGTTCGTTAAATGAATTCACTTTAATATTTACAAATCGGCTAGGAAAATTCAAAATTATTTCCAAAGCCAACCGCGTCACGCCAATTTTCATGTTCGAGAACTGTAAAGGTATCATACATAATGTCATGTAGTGTTATAATAAAAAAAAAATGAAAAAGACCACCCGTTCCGGCATATTAGTATTTCGTTTTCAAGATTCGAGCATGAGGACACGACCGGGTGTGCAAAGGACATACATTTTCATAGGCTTATATATTCCCTTTTTATTCCCTTTTGTTAAATACATTTGTACGTTTATATTCAGACGAACCGATACGGTGATTTTCTAGTTTCTCGCCATCACTTCTCAACACTTGGCTTTTTATTTTTTTTCCTATACTCTCACTTCTTCTTCTTCTTCTTCTTTTATATCGTGCGCTTCTCCTACATATACAAGAGAGGAATATACACACGGTAAAAGAAGGCGGCGAACCTTTTGCCACACAAATACATATAATGTACGAAAAAAAGGGGGACCGCACGTCTTTAATATTCCGTGACGACAGGTCACTTCTGTGTGTTGCAGTTTTACACAAAACTTCTACTCAGATATTCTGCTCTTTCGTTTGCCCATATGCTCACAATGCGACTCTCTTTGTGGAGAATTTTAAATGTTATTTACAACGACAGTCTAAGCACAAACGACACCGCCCTCATATACATCTATACTCAGCGTATGTGTAGGCATTGCAGAATTTTCAGTTTATATGAATAACGATGAATGTGTGCGAGAGCGAGGAAATTAATTCTTAAAAATTTAACACGATGGCTGGAAAAAATATAAATGTATGCGTAGTTATACACTTATTGAGTGTTATACAGTATGTCAAGATGTAGGATAGTTAGATCTGATACATAAATGTGTCACGGTGGTTTGATATCCATGGCGGAACGAGACACAACGAGCCGGCAAATAGCCGAGAATTCGTTGCGTTAATTCCACGGTCAATATACTGGAGGATTTTTCAATTTTTATGATGAATTTATCAGTTAATTATTATCTGATAGATGTCATGATGGACAGATGTATCGCTATTTAATGAATTTTTGATATTGGGAACAGGAAAGTTCCTGTTCGAATGCATTTAATATAGAAAAGAATGAATTTATGATACACAATTTTATAAAAAATTGTATCTTTGTTGGAAATATTAAATTATTTGAATATATGAGTTAAATAAAATTGGAGTGAAGATAGAAAATAAAATAATATTTCATGATGAATGTATCTGTCAGTTGTCGCAGCATTAATATAATGACCGCAAAAAATTTTTATGATGAGCATAATTGGGAAAAAACTTGTAAGTTTTCGTGTGAGAATGACGATTTCGTGTCGGAATACGTAAAATAACGGCGGAAATTGGTGCGACCAAGCGAGCAAAATATATACTTACATTACTCGGTGGGTGGTAAAGACAAGCGGAACACGTGAATTACCTACCAAAAAGTGATTAGTGCCATTTTGTGTACACGAAAAGTCTCTTCAAGTGAACTAAAAACACGTCGTGTGTTTCGACATAATAATGTACAAAAAGAGTCATTGTACCGCGAAATGAGCCCACCCAAATGATCAGTACTGGTCTGATATGCGTCACCAAACATCAAACAAGAACGAAAACGCAAAGGGGCAAGGCAATAAAATAAGAGACTCATTGCGCAGCATCTAATGAGGATCAGGAAGATATAAAAAAAACCATTACCAATGAAGATACATGCGCAAGTGTTTTTTTGTTCACTTCGTTTATTTCTTTTGCCGAAGAATAAACGAAAGGAGTAAAATAATTTCTGTTCCTTCTTGGTAAATAGCCGGAAGTTGGTGGAGACAAAATGATAAATGCGAGAAATAACAATGTAATCCTTTGTCAAACAGACAAATTTTAATTAATAAATGTCATGTTATAAAAATTTTAGATTATTACTACGAAAAAATTATCACGACATGAATTGTGACAGAATAAAAAAAAATAGTCAAGTATTTTGGAACTAATTTAATGCGATGAATACAGTAAAATAAATGGGAAATAATAAAAATCCTAATCGAAATAACTTCGAGTCATCAAACACAGAAATAAATAAATGAGAAAAAAAAAGAGGGAAACGAAAGACATGAAAGCTAAAAGGTACTTTTTTACACAATTTCCACAGAATCGTTCTATAATGATACAGGAAGATTTTTTGTTTCTTTTTTTTCCTTTCCCTTTTTTCGTCGTCTCTTTTGGGCGAGAGTTATATCATGAAATGCCGCGCGCTAATTTGAAGAAAACCCCTGAAATCATTAAGTGTGACAACAACGATGTATATTCGAAGTAAAATAATGGCCTGGCTGAATAGACGAGGATATGGTGGAAGAGTTTTTTTTTCTCCTCCTTCGTGAGTTTTATATTTTTTTTTTATTTGATTCTTGTAACCCTCGAGGGTCTGAGCATGTTGAGCGGGCACTTGTTACTATGGTGCACGTGTTCTAATGGACTGCGAGGGGTTCCATTAAAAGAAAAAAAGGAAGAAAAAAGACACCGAAGATGGATCAACAGTGAAGGTAAAGACATAAAAAAAAATTACAACTATAAAATACAATCAATCTTTGATGGACCGTGGTTATAGTCGCTCTAGCCCAAAGGTAACATCTATGAGTCTGAAGTTTAGGATTAGAGACGAGTATATGGATAGAAATCAGATATACTCCAGCTATAATACCCGCAGGGCAACATTAAAAAATGAAATAATAATAATCGAATTCAGTCGATTAGTAGAAGTTGAAGGGACGAAACATTTGAGATTATAAAATTTCACCAAAAGAATGTGTTAGCGAATATTCAATAGCTCTGTTCCTTTTCCTGAATTTTATTTCATTTCGGGAAAACATTAGAAGCAATTTTTCAATCATTTCTATTCCTCCTGCATGAAATGATAAATTAAAAATTTTCTTCAAGTAAAAATGATTGATATTTTGATTTTTCTACTGTTGATAGTAAATGTTGAATCATTCACTTTTGAATTCTACCTCGTACATTTAATTCTATCTGTATTCATACATCGGAATTTGTCCTCTTCATTTGTGAATAGGATTTCTTGATCAAACCTTCCTTTCTATAATAACCCTACTACAAAATAAAGAAAAAAAGCCCTACAATTCACCTCATTCATCCACGAAATACAACATAATAATAAATTATTAATCTACACAATGTTCTTATGACATATCAGATAATAAACTACACATATAGACACACACACACAAGATCTCTACTAACTAAAAGAAAATATTTTTTTTCTCTTCCACCTCTGACAAAGTGCAGTCCTGAAAGGGCATCGTTATCTCGCGGTGTAATCTCAAGAGGGTTCTCTCACTCATTCACGTCCTTGGATCTGTCTCACTTTCGACCACCGAGTCTTGTCTCTGACTCACCCTTGCACGTGTTCAATTCCGAGCGCTCCCTTGACATACACTACTGAGTAAAAAGAGAGAAAGCGAAGAGGAAGAGAGCAAAGAGGAGTGTCAGTAGTATTCGTAGCAGGAGCAGTAGTAAATGATGAGAGAGATGAAGCAAAAGGAGGTTTTTAAGTCTTTTATATATCCTAAAGGTCTTTCTGACTGTCAGTACATTTGGCCGTTTGCTTCGTTTTTCTACGATCGCCCTTTTTGGTTCACCGCTCCGCCCACAAGAACCATCAACGTACATTTATTGTGGCCTCAAGAAAAGAATCGTAAAGCGAGAAAGACCCATCACATCTCTGTTCATACTGCAAGCCAATGCATGTATGAATGAATAATTGTATACAATTTTTGCTGTTTAAAAATCTTGAAGTATTTTCTATATTATACCGACTGTTCATTTTCACTTTGCCGACGAAACTTATTGTAGTGTTATATCTATGACTATTTTTCATTTCCATTTACAATTTATATATATGTATAGAGATGTATTATAAAAATTTCCATTGAAACATGGAGAATAATTCAATGTAGAATACGCGGGAATATTGTTAAAAGAAAATGTGAATTTTTTCCAATGAAACTACAGCAATTGGAATTATAATGTTGGCTTTGTATTTATTGTCCTTTGAAAATTTTGGGGATGGTAAGGGAGGGTATGTGGGTGAATATATATAACGAATGGGGCTGCAACCGGGCGTTTTGTGGGCTCGACATTTTTTTTTATCGTTGATGATATAGGCGGATTCGTGTGACAGATATTTCTTCTTTTATTGAAAGGTGGAAAAGAAAAAAAGAAAAGAAATTCATTGGAGTGGAATCATAGCAATTGATGTGTCTTCGAAAACAAGGCAATTTTTTCTACGCACTCAGCTGCTCGAGAGGGATAAATCTAATCGGGATTAATATCGCAAGGAATGGAAATTCTGAGCGAGTTCAAGTTTCATCAATTTATGTAGAATTTACATTATTTTTTCATCAGTACGATAACAAATAACAAAATTCAATTATATCTTTTTTCTCTATTCATCGCAATTTTTTTCAACAACACAAACCGCCTACAAAGGTTCATCTCACCCCTCCGCTACTTAAAAATCCAACCGGAAGTGGCCCGTTTCATCATTATTGAATGGTCACTCCACAGTTATTATTGAAACCCGGACACAAAAAATGGCAAAAAAAAATTGTAAAGCCGGTCCATCAGAACATCTCAAATTTCTCATATCCAAATACAAACATAAAATCCTCAATCTATATAGATCTCGATCACCAATGGTAACAGGAAAAAAGTAAAGAATAGAAAAAAAGCACCAGAGAAAAAAATTATGAAAAAAAAAGTGCGCGCGCAAAACTCCCTTAAAGGAGTCTACCTTTTTTCTTTCCCCAATTTTTTTTTTCCATCTCTTCATCATCCTGTTACGCAGTGAAATATGCAGACGCTGGACCTATGTGTTCAGAACACGAATAGACAGGATACCGCGATGACACGGTCGGCCTAATCTGGCGATTGAAATCTTTAAGCTGCTACCGGTCAACGATACGCGAGGGGTAATAAATGTATACCTATATATATATATGATATATAGATATATATGAAATGTCAGTGCGTGGGTGATACCAACCCATGAACCACTGCTAGAGAATAAATGTATAATTTATAACTATAATCCTTTATGAATAGATTCGTGGGTGCTATGCAAGCATCAATATAAATGTGCGACCAACCCCCTTATACTATTTCTTCTTTATATTTTTTTCCTTCTCTATTATTTATTTCGTCACACACATATATATGAACGTGAGGTTGTCTTGAACGAATGAATTTTAGATCGCGATCGAGTAAAAAGGGTCGCTACAACTACCATACAAATTCTATACAGATATTTCTGTTTCTTGATTTTTGTTTATTTAGGTGCACATTCAATATATATACGAAGAATAAAAAGCATTTGGGATTTTTTTTTTTGATGTATCAGTCAAAGGTCCGCTTTGCGTGTTTACTTAGGAGACATAATGGAATTTCATATGAGGAGAAAAACGAAATTTATATATATGTGCGTGGCAGATTTTCAACAGCTAAATGGTCGTTCAAAACGTTTCTTCTATTTTCTTCTTTTTGCTTTTCTTTACATATCTTCAACCCCCATAGTTTATATATAAATATGTAGGGATACCAGGTACTCATCTTTTTTTATTATGGATTTTTTTTTACTTGGGGACACGTGTGGTATAAACGACCAAATGCAAACTTGCACTAATCTTAAAGATAGTTTGTCGATGTGATATATGTAATGTCCGTTGGGATATAAAATGTTTGTATGAAATATTTGATATTAGGATGATCGGGAAGTAGTTGAATTGTTGTAAGTGCATTGATAGTCGATTTATTTCAAAAGCGTTCAAATTTGTACAAGGAAAATCATTGGACAGTTTGGATGATGTTGTGCGTGGTTAAATTTCAATGTCACGAGGACCATTTAATTTTATCATCAAATATAGATGGGGTGAATGTGTTAATCAAACAGGGTCTTTAGAAATTTTTTAATGCTACTTATATGAAATATCTCAAGATTATGTTGGGAGAAAGTTCATGGCCCATAACTGTTTATTTGATTAAATTTTCTTGCTGTCATTCATCTAACAGTGCACTCTCCTTCTTATGACCTCACGATGTTATAAATTTTTCACAAAATTTGATCTTTGACCTATGATATCTCCGAATTAATTTACAATAGAGAAAAAGTGAAGAAGTCGTCTAGAAGTAATCGATTGAGGAACATAATGCATATTTATTTTTATTGAGTGGATGATTATTTATTCCTATCTAACAGTTTGAATGATTGAGAAAAATCAACATAATTGAGATCACGCAGTGTGTCGATACAAAAAAGAAATAATTCATCGAGAGAATAAAATAATAATGAAACATGTGGGGAAGAGAAGAATTGACTTGATTTGAATTATAAAAGCAAGAATAAAACGTATTGAAATTCAAATTTTATTATTATATGAACCGAAAGAATTATACCCAAAATATCAAACATTTTCGAGATAATATTTTTAAAGTTAACGGTCCGAGAAAAACATCAGCTGGTATTTACAATGCAACGATAAAACCCCTCATTCCCTATCTTATTATATCCCTAAAAAGAATCCCCGAAAGGATGTGATCTTTAAAAAAATATCAATAGTCAGTGTGAAAAATATGTGAAAATAAATTCTTTCACAGGAACTTCCCGTTGTTCAATAACGCGCAAAACGTGACTTGGAATAAAATTTCAGATTTATCACATATTTAACAAAATAAAAAAAATATAATAACACATCCGACGTGTGTACATCCGCAACAATTTGTTCCGACTCCGCATTTCCTTCCACCCCTAAACGTTAACACACAACATCTTATGTGTACACAGTCATTTTTAGCGTTTCAACACTAAATTCCGATGAATCTTTTGCATCCCTATTACGAGATCTTTGTTACGTATAAGAAAACTTTTGAAATTTGGGTGCGAAGAGCCTGGATAATCATACAACATGTATATAATACTATATTATACCTGCTTGCGCCAAAAAAAGACTTGAACAAGTTCAGACACGTTTGAAATCTTTGTGCAAGATGATATATGTATATATATATATGCAACATTAAAGAAATGGTTCTTGCGAGGAATCTTCACGTGCAGGTTCGTGCCTGCACCCAGGTGCACTTTCAATGAAAAAAAAAAAAGAAAAATAAATAGAACGATAACGCGAAGAGTTGACATAATATCAAGGTTGGAAAAAAGGAGAAGGACTCGAGGCTTTTCGAATCGTGCCAACGAACTGGAAGAAGACGTGTCTGAGCCTGCACGATTCTCCATCGCACGTGCTCCTTTGTCCTTGGAGAAAAAAATGACTCCTTCCATATATCCACGTATGAATATGCAAGCGATATGTGCATTTATAATGGTTTAGACAAAATTTATAAATACACTTCGTTCAAGCGCTATTTATGATAGCAGTTCGAAAATTTTTATATCGACGTATACGTTTCCAATTGGGGAAAGGGTGATGAAACGTGAAGGTAAATTTGACACAATAAAATGTAGTCATAACAATGTTTCTATTATTTCCAGAATAATGAAAAAATTATGGAATCAAAATGGTGATCAGGAGATGAAAATATTTACCAACAAAATCCAAAACCCGTTATAAACCTCATGGAAACCATGGAGTATCCAGAAATCTCTACTGATCCGTTGACCCATAATTCATATATACAATGCATATATCCATATAAAATACTATATAACCCTTTCACCTGGTATACCGCAAACAGTCACTGTGGTGTGTTACAGTCTGGACCCAACGGGTTAGCACAAACATACGAACAATAGACTTTCACAGTGAAGGGTTACCACGAACAAGGATTCCACCTGTGAAAGGGTTAAATTCTGAGGACAATGGAATACAGTGGGACATGAACCGGTACGTGCCCGCTCAACAAGTGTATGAAATAATTCACGTGAATAAAACAAACATATTCCACCACATCTCTTCCTACTTTCTTTCCATTTCCGCCTCTTTTTTCCCAAAAAATAAAAAAAAATTGTCGCAGATGCATGAAATAAGAAAAATTATATTATACAATCGATGAATACATGACATGTGATGTGTGTGCGGGTTGAAAAGGATTCCACACACGAAACCATGAGTGACACAAGAAAAATATACAGAAAGGGGCGAACGTAATAAAAATGGAGAGCAGCTGCAAAAAATCACGCTTTTATTTTTCTCCTTTCGAAAATTGCTTGGAAATACTCATGTTCACAATTTATATATTTCTGTGTGTGTATATATAATGTTGCAGGTTTACCGTATCGGGTCGTTTCTAGAGCGTAGTATTTTTATTTTTCAAAAAAAAAAAAAAGAAGAAATAATGTAAGGGAGAAAAAAAGTTGGATAGAAAAAACGTAACCCTTAGAACCGGTGTATTGAAGGTATAATATTCCTTTTCTCAACTCCTTTCACCAGTGTGTCGATTGAATACACACCCCCACTGGATCGAAAGTGAATCACATGAGTTGAGGGTGGTAATGTGGAATTTGTGTGTGTATATAGGGTACATATACTTATGTCGTATACCATTTCTTTTATTATTGCGTCCAATGGAATCCGTTCATCCAGCGCGTTCTTTTGTTATGTCTTGACCCTTTTTACCTGAATTTTCATCGTTCTATAACCCTCCACAGTGCACATGTTATACAGACTATTCACTTTTATGTATATTCCACCAACCCTATATATCCAATGGCATAAGATATGCATCTAGGCTTTTCAATAGGAACAAAATAACGAAATTCCATCGGAGATTTTCGTGATTTTGAATAATATTGCATTCTCCTCTTCTACTTCTTCTTCTTCTTCTTCTTTCTTCTTCTTCTATTTTTATTTTATTTTATAGATATTTTTTCTCGGTCCGGTTGAGAATTCAAAGGATGTGAAAGGGTCCGAAGACCATCACAAGTCCCCGTTTCGACCCTTTTATGCCTCGATAATCTTCGCTTCTTCTCTCATTTCTCCACCACATAAATGTATATACATATTTACGTGGATATAGTGGACCGGTCCGACAAAAGGCTTCGGAAAGATGGACAGCGATGGAGATGGCGAGAGTAGAAATGAAATGTAGAAATAAGAAAATAAAACTTTTTTATTTTTCGAATTTTATATGGATAAATTCCTTTGATTTATTCCGGAAATATATTTTTCCTTTCATTGCCAATGCATGTAAGAATGTTTACGAGAAAACCATCGTAAATTTGAATTCCACATTTGATTCGAATGGTTCAATCTGCATTAGCATGCGAACAATTCGAATTTTTGCATGTAAATATATGAAAGTCTCATTTAAATGGTTGAAAGTTGAAGATAAAATTGGATTTTTACAGATTAACAAATAATAATCTGTATAATCATATTTTCATCTGCTCAACTTAGTGTTGGGAATATATTATGAAATTTCTCGAAAAAATGTATGAATTTCCTACATTTAATGACTCATTTGAATCAACACAATTCGTGTTAAACTTTACACAAACCAGCGTTTTCAAATCCACCCATCAGAAATTAATTATACACACCAACTCATATACGATACGAGTAGAATTTAAAATAATGTTCCTTAACTAAGTAATTAATCAAGTCAATTAAAAAATCAATAAAATTACATATCGTTAAAAGAAAAATGATTATTTTTTATTTGCATCTCCTGAACGGGCAGTGAATCGAGTGAAAAAAGTTCCAATATAAAAACTTATGAACATATACAAACATCCAAGGTCCATGTGTGTAACTTGAATATCAACCTTTCCAGCTATAGTATCGAAATAAAAAAATTTTTTCGTTCAAAGAGGCACGACGTAAAGAATATTTAATAAGCATGGAAAAAAAGTAAGGACATATAATGGTTGCACAGCGATAAGTGAGTTTCGGGACCCACTATAAATTTACCTCTTGGGTTTGGCGCGAGATGCAACAGCAGAAGCATCAACGGCATCAACAGCTAAGGCAAAACGGGGCCCAAGTGAGTCCCTCACGGGCAAAAGATGAAATTCCAATTACAAAAGATCCTTATCCGAAAATACCGGTGTCTACCTGTCGGGAGCGATTACGATGCATCGTAAACCGAGAAATGAATACAGTAGTCGGTCATATAACCTGCCTTCATCTCTACACTCTCCATGCCACCCTCGAAAAAAAATTTTCTGACTTGAGGTATATGTTTGTATTTTTCAGTTTTTCTACAACCTGAATATAAAAATCTCCTACTCCGCCCTTTTACCTTCATTCTTCACTTCATCAAACTCGTTTATCTTTCACATGAAATGTCTTGCTTCTCCTCGCTTAAGTTTTACCGCATCTCTTTTTTTTCCCCCTCATTTCTCTTTTTTCTTCCGTCCTCTTCGTCATGAAGATAATTTCTTATCCTAAGGCGAGTCTTTTTTCAGTGCCACCGTGAGAGTATTCACGATAAGACTAAGAATCTTTGACATTTTTTTATTTCACAGATAAAATTTAACATGCCGCCGAATAATGTTAGATGCGTTCTACAGAAATTATTGGCTGTAAGACGACAGAATACATTTTTCCAAGATATAAATAAAATTGGAGAAAAACCAAAAGACGCGATATCTTTAACGTCAAATTTTTACAGAACAGGAGACATTGAACAACACTTAATAAATTTCAGGCTCAGAAAAGAAATACTTCACAATAATTGCATTCTAATTTAAAATATAGAGATGAACAATTAACGAAAAAAAAAATTTCACGTAAAACAACGTGGAACTTATCAATCAAATCCTTGAATTCTTGAAATAACATAAGAAGGTTCTCGTCTTTCTTTCATTGACAAGCGTGATGAATCAAAGTAGAAAAAAAAGAAAAGAAAGAATATAATAAATTTTTTATCCGACATTAATCTTTAATCGCCATCGAATCGTGTTAAATATTCAAGAAAAAAAAATTCAAGTATCATCCAGCCGCAGACTCAATTGAAAGATGATACTTTATATATACGTTTTATAGCTTCACATATTTTTCATTTTTTGTATCCCCTTTCAACCGAGAAACTACTCAGACAATATCTCCCTTAATCTGAAAGATATCATCCAAGCGATTAAAATTTTCAACCTAATATATATCCATATGGATATATATATATATATATATATATATATATATATAATACATCTACATCCATAAAAATAAAGTGAGAGGAAACCGCGTCTGATTCACCCTCTCAACCAAGCGTAACCGAATCCACATGTAGTGGTTTTGTATGAGACCCCGCGTGCATCGTATCTCGATCTTGAAATCGGTACGATTACGTGCGAGTTGCAGCGTGAAAGAACGAGGACGAATAAGGCAAACGTGAAACTGAGGGCGGAGATTCATCCGTGATTGGTATTGTATCATCTCTCTCTCTCTTTCACTCTCACAAATGCAAAAAAGTAAAGACAGAAGAAACGAAAGAAAGAAAGGAGAGAAGCGAGAGCGAAAGACTTGAGGTTGGAATAATGGAGACTGCATAAGGTAGAAGAAAGAGAGCTAAGAAATGTTGCAGATTTGCACCTGCCGTTGACGTCAGTGAAGACTTCTTGTTCGAACCTGGGCTTCGCAGCCCCGGGGGTCACCACTACTGTTTCAACTTACTAGCTTCCACTCAAATCTCATCTCATTCTTTATTTTATTTATAGATTTTTTTTATTTCATTTTGATTCACTGCACAGTCATTTATTTTATTTTTTCATCTCTCGTCGACTAGCATTGCACGCTGATGTGGTGCACGGCGCAAACAACGAGACGCTCCTGTTCCACACGGACGTGTATTATTTATATGCTAATGAAAGAGGATATATATATTGTATTTATATATGGGAGAAAAGGACGCGGGAGCCTGGGGCATCGTGAAATAAACGAGTAACAAAACAGGTCCGTAGCGTAATCGTGTCGTGATACTTCGAAATAAAATAATATTATAATGAAAAGAACGAGAATAATAATAGTATTTATACTGTAAAACTTTTCGACTAAACTGGAGGATTTTAGTTTAGTTATAAAATTGTTGGTGGGGTGGTATTAGAATGGAAGAGTGACTAATGGTCAATGCATGATAAGAACTATAGAGAAATTTTATGTTTCCATAGGGAACTGGAATCAGAATCTGAAGATAATATTAGGAACTTTTTCTATTGTTGTTGTGGAAGAGTAAAATATTGATCGAGTAATCTTTCAGACCATCCTTATCATTGTTGAAATAATTTTCCTTTCACAATTTCGCCATTGTATTCATGTGGTTAAATAATGAATGTAATAACGACATAAATTGCATTCGTTCCATAAAAAGACGGGAGAATTAGCACGGGTTTATTTTGACATAATTGTAAATAGTATTTGGTTTTTTTTCAACATATCCAAGTATTATTCACCAATCCCAAACTCCCAATTTTTCTTTCTCCATATAATTGGCAAAAAATTCATCGGTAAATCTTTCTTCCATATACTTTGCGGTTTACGCATGCAGGTGAGTTTTTATGTTGGATAATTTTCTCATCAACTGCGCACTTACTATTAAAATCACGCGATTTGACATTCGGAGAAGAAAAAAAAAATGAATGAAAAATTAGTCTTTGTGCATTCCCCATTTCTACATTTTTGTTTGAACATAATAAAAAATTATCCGTGAACTATCGCTCTATTGTCACGGACTTCAATTCTTTCGTAAACACAATAATTATGCGTAAACAACAAAGTATTCGACGTGAATGCAGTGAAAATAAATAATAACGCAGTCTGGTTCATGTAGAATGTCTTTACATGAAATTGCAATGTGGCAACTGATGGATAATCACTTGCAGTTTCATGTATGCGGTTTATTCGTATTCATCTTGGAATATATTGAATCGCAATTCAAAAGAATTGTTATCGTTTGTGTATACGACGAAAAAATTACGAAAATTTCGTATAAAAAAAATATAAATAACATTTTTATGAACACGTGTACGAACCGGTTTGAAATCTATTCGGTGGCGTGACATGTGTAACAAGACCCACAAGTTTTTGTTTGTTAATTCAAAGGATTGAACGTATCTATATATATATATATATATATATATATATATAACAAACTACGAGTAAGGGCAAAAAGGATTGTCTGATTGCGAACCGGTTTTGGATTAGAAGAGGCGCACAATGTAGAGGTAAACCCGAACAGTTGAAATTTAATTGGCAATGTTAGGGGGACAACATCCACTATGTGTATTGCAATTGAAACGAATGGATATATCTCTCCATATAAATAAATATAAAGAGGGCAATGCGCAAAGCCTCTATTCAAAATTCAACATAATTGAATTTCAAAAGTCTGTTACGTATTTTTAAAGAAAAATAATCGACTCACGTTTCTCTGGTTGAATGCAGTGGTGATGTGTGATGTTGAAGGTTGATGCACTGCTCACTGTTTTGATGTAACTTCGATGTGAAGTTCAATGTTGATGACGATTTATTTTAGCGCCCGCACCTGCAAATCATAATTTAATATTGAATATTGAAAAATGAATTTTCGTATGAATGACAATTAAACTTTGGCATAAATTATTATTCAAAATTGACGATAAGTCAACTGACATTTAACATAACTTTCCCTCCATTACAAGACCTGTCTGCGAATAAATTAAACATATTACTTAGGACCGAATTTTCTGGAAAATGTCACGTAGCGAATGCAAAAATGTCAATGTTTGGGTTAAATTATTCCAAGACACAGGTTTTGGGTATTTATTTCAATAGCAGGTTGGTGTGTAAGGTATAAAAGCATAAATATCACCTGCTTCAACCAATAAGTTTTAGTCCGCAAGTGAAGATAAATAGTTACACTGTCTGAATTTCAGGGATAGGCCAGCGTAGTTTCAGTTACTTAGACGAGAAAGACCAGGGGATTTCAAGCATCATTTTACCTTGGGATAGGAACTAATATTGCTGTTTCATCTCTATCCTCATCTGTAGGTACTACATAGGTTTAGGTATGGAGTTTGTGATGAGGGGTCGGGGAAGCGAGAGATGAATTTTTACGAGGGGAGATGCGACCCCCGGCAGGTTGAAATTTTGTTTATTATTTTCTACGCCTCAGGTGCGTGCTGAACAAGTGCAAGCACTTCGTAAATGAATTTCAAATTTACAACTAAAATTCTTCGTCACAGTTAAGTAACGATTTTCCCCCATTATTATTCACTTGAAGAAATTTATTTTATCTGAAACATGAAAAATATGGCGGGAAATACACCACATACGTATAAATTGGAAAGGGAACTTGAATGTAAAAAGAGGATCAGTAGATGTCAAGTATGTGTATGTAAAATGTCTACACGGATTAAAAAGATTTCAGTTGAGGTCGTTGAGAGAAATAAATGAGGGGTATGATGGAAAAGAAAAAAGAAAAAATGAAGGAAAGTTAATGGATCTGAAAAATATAGTTGGAAAATATTCCACGTGTCTATTTTTCAAGGCATGGGGTGTTCTTTGACGTTTTTTTTTTCGACGTGTGCAAGCAAATGCCAAAGATCAGATCCCCAAATTACTTTGACTCCATGTGGAGTCACATTTTTTTTCTCCTTATGTATGCATAGGGTTTGAAACGGTTCAAGTTAGAAGGGGACGTAAAGAAAATAATAACGATATGTTTAATGGTATGCAGGGGCTGTTGACGTGTTTGGAATTTTTTTCTTCAAGCTCAAATGAGGATGAGGACAAAAAATTACACTCAATATACCCCCTGCCGCAGGAATTTTTTTTCCTGATCCGAGAAAGAATAATTGATATGTAATTAAGTTTTGATTTCCATTCAATAGGTTCATCAAAACAACACATTCAATTAGATGAAGCACATTATGTTTCACCTGTCCTCGAATATTGTTTAATAAATTTTTAACTATAAAATATACAAATATATGAAATATAAATTAAATAGCTAGAATTTTCTATTGAAAAATAAATTCGATCGAATAATTTTCGCAAAAAAATGACGAAACAATAAAAGTAACACATTACAACATGTTACGGATCTCTATACACAACCAATACAACAGATATTGCTGCAAACAGAAGAAAGAAAGTCGTAAGAAAGAAGCCGGATGAATCTTCAAGATGTGTCGAAACAAATTCGTGCAGGTTTGAACCTGAAAAAAATAAATCTCGCACAACACCCCTCATCTAGTTTAGCTATCCAATCTCCTATGAAGACCCTCTTCACTAGACACCAAAGCAAAGACGTTGGCGGGAAACCAAAGATTCACATATACATAGAAAATATATAGCCATCTTTACATATATACAAACACATCTACCATGTTCATAGGTATAACTATGGTTGAAAGCCAAGAAAGACCCCCTCATTGTGAAGGAATATGTGCGGCGGGGGTGGTCGAGGGGGAGCAAAACGCTCGAGGTGGCTCCAGGGTTGTGCGCGGATGGGTTAGGTTAGGGTGTGGAGCAAAACGGCAGATGGTCGGCGTGGACCCCGACGTGGGAAGCTCCGAATTCTCAAAGTTCCCACAGCCAAGAGTGCACCTGCCTTCCCCACTCTGTCACCCTACTTGTACACTCAACACTCGGCTATATAAGCCCCAGGGTTGCTCGTTCCAAGCATCATTCGCTCACTAGCGCATTGAGTAAAAGCATCACAAGCAAAAAAATAACACAAAAATCATCTCACATTTAAACTTTTCGTCTTCAATCACATCACGTTTATATAACAAGGCGAAAAAATTCATACTTAAACCTTCGTGTATTTAATAATTCGCGGAGTGTTTTATTTTTTCGATACCTGTGACATTATTGTTATTCACATAACAAAAAAAAAACGACAGGATGGCAGTCATCATGAGTCACGTGTTCGATTATGAGAATGAGTTGAATGACAACTTGTACAACATGAAGATGGCGGGAAACAACAACAAGAAATCAAAGAGCGCAAGCAGACGTGTGAGGAAGATCCTGAAGCCACTTCTACGTTTATTAAAGAAGAAGAGCCACAAACTTGCAATGAAAAATCATGAAAATACTTTGGAACAATGTGAAATATTCACTGAGGAAGTTGACAATCAAAATAATTGCAATGAAGCATTGGAACAACGTTTACTGGCTGATCTAGAAAATGCTGAAGAAGGTGCGGCAATCACTGTGTGCCTTGATGGACAAATGACTGTTGTGCCTGTTGTACCTGGACAGTGCTATGTGCCAGTACACTTTGCTCACACACATGCCGGTGACTTCTATTGGACAACACTTGCATTAGCTGACAGTGATCTTTGCTATAAGGAACGTGCCTTCTCGCAAAATCAATTGCCAGAGATGCAAGTTGCATGAACTTGCTACACATGTGGAATCCAGTTCGCCACAATGATCATGTGATACTAAACCGCTATAACTACCTCACGAGATATATACAACATGACCACGGATGGACTTCGTGGCAAGAGTTTGTCATATACAGAAAACGGGATTCACCTGTTTTGCTACTGTCAACAACTGCAATCAGCAACGCCGACAACCAATAGTGGCCAAAAGGGTGAATACGAGAAACGTGACAAGAACCTGTTTCAATTTATACTTATTCGGCGGGATGAAATAATTCCTTAATTGAGGACAAGGCCAAATTGAGAATGTCATTCGCCTCTGAATGAATACATCGAGGCCAAGGGCACAATTGACAACATCAGCCAACTGCACTGAAGCCACATACGAATAAACATTCAATTAGATGTTAAAAAAAAAAAATTAGCTTTAAGATATTTTGAGATGAAAAAAGAAAAATACTGTGATCAATAGTGTAGATATACTTTCTTTTTTATTTTTTTATTTTCGACAAACGCTCAAATATTTTATGGGAAGAAAAATAGATTATTTTCCTGGTATTTCTATTCCCATATTGATATTATTTTTTTTCTCAAATACGAATTTGAAATGATATATAGTTGAGATAACAGAAAAAGAGAAGATTGATGTTTTTTTTTAAGCAATAAACAATTGCAACTTGTGATATCTGTACCTATGTATAATATACTATAGATATTTTAATTTTGATATGCAAATGAGAAAAAAGAAACATTTATTTTGTGATATCGACTTTAATCAATCAATCGAATGAGATTGAAATTTCTCTTGCGATCCAACGTCTTCCAATTTTTTATAATAAATATTACAATCTAAAATATATACCTCTGTGTTATTAATCAATTTATCACTCAATCCACGAACCTTTAACCAATAATTACAAACATTTCAGCTGTTTTTAAGTAGAAAATTCCATTCGATTTTTTTATCAATTTTTACTTCAACTCTCAATTTAAAACTTGACATAATTCATTGAGGAATATACTGAAACACATTCATAACGGTACTCTAAATTCGTTACTCCATTACACTATTCATAACCGACTTTTCGACAATGCATTATGAGCCGTTAGCAATAATAAAAAAAATTCGACCGGTGTTTCCTACCTGGGGAGAGTCCCAGCAGTGCGAAAGCAATTTTAGGGTTCCACCTTTTGAACGCTTCCTACCAAAACTGCAGTCATATACCATCAGACCTCCCATAACCTTAACCGACTTTCTAAACAAAAAAATACCGCCAAAAATTCCCTCCAATTTCTGCCTAATGTCGTAAGCGTCGTAAATAAAATTGCACAATGAATAGAACAAAAAAATTCAATAAAAATCGATTCTCTATTAGGTCAGAAAATGAATAGGACATAGAAGTGAGATAAATTTTTTAGACAGACGGTTTCAGCAGCTGATAGGAACACATCGAGCAATCTTTTGATTTGATTTGATTGTTGTTGTGGTGATAGAGTTGTATTTCAAGGGTGCTTGAAATTTCGCAAAATATCTCACGATACTTTTTTGACAATAGGACAGTACATGTGTTAGAAAGTTGTGGATTGTCCACAGCGACATCACGGAAACGTTTACAATATAGACACGTGTTCTCCATATGCGACATGCACATGTGCAATCTGCGTACGTATGAGATTGAAAAAGAATGATAGAGAGCAAAAGAGAGAAAGTTTGGGGATGAAAAAATAAAGGCAAGGGGGTCACGAGTAAATTCACTTGATTTTCCATGGGTGGCACATGGGGTATATCAATACCTCCCATATGTATATATACATCTGTCGAATATAATAAAAGATATTGAACAGTACGTGGCCACTGACCGTGCCCGCGATTTCATAATAGAATTAAGTGACCGAGGGTGAATATTTTAAGGGTGAATTGACGATAGGGTTAATGTACACGTTTGTCATATTTATTTAACACTCATGTGCACCGTTTATATTTGTGATAATGTCTTCATCTTCTTGCATACAGAAATCAATTGAATCTGTTGACATTTTCATTTTTATTATGAAAATGTAACAATTTTAGTTTCCAGCAGTAAAAAATTGTATTATTCAAAGGATGTTGAAAGAAATTATGGAAATCAACCAATATATAGTTCGATTATTGAATAATATAATAGGGAATTGTTTCGTGACCAAATTATTTTTTTTTCTGATTGTTCCAGCCAAATAAAATTCGCATGTACGAGAAAATTGCTGCTGAATATTTTAACTCGTCAAGAACTTTGTGATTTTCTTTGAAATAAATTTATCCGTCAATTTCTAAACTACGTAAAAAGTTTAAGAAAATCTACATGCTCTCATGATGTTGACGTTTTCCAATTCTTCAGAAATAATTGTCAGACGAAAAAACAGACACTGTATTTTCCTTGCAATTATTTCAACAACTTCTGCTATAGATAAATATTCCATGAACGCAACTGTCAATTTTTTCGTTAGACATAAATTAAAAAGGTGTAAAATTATGTGAATGCGGAAGCAGCTGCATCGTTCCCGCCACCAATTACAATTTGTCTAAGAAATTCATCGAATATGACCTAGATGTCGCTCTGTGTGAATTTTCATAGTAGAACTCTAGAAATTTTCAAATTCTATTGCGTATGCTCCAATGCAGCCGGATGTAGAGCAATTGGAAAAAGAAAAGTGTCGATTATTTTAAGTGGACCACAAATACATGACTTGAATCAATGAATAATCAATTAAAAATAATCCGTCACAACGTAGTGTATTTTAAACTGAACATACAAATGTGATGTGTGTATTTTCAGTTAACTTACGCAATCGACAGGTGAACCGATGACATGAATTCATTCATGAAGTATTTTATTCACCATGTCTCATATATATAATTAAGAAAAAAAAAATCTTCGTGAGAAATTATTAAAGATTCGATTAAATTATATCACAAGCGTCTACTTCGAACGGATCCAGAGCGAAATCAATTGGCAAATCCATATAAATTTTCCATAAGATTCAACTCTACACATTCAATTTGTTCAATTTATATATAATTGATAGAAAATCATTGCTTACATTCCAAGATGCACTCTCATTCGTTTAATAATATCTTATTGAACAATTTAATTTCACTGATCACATCAGTAAATTATTAATATGAATCTCATGTTAAAAAAAAAAGTGATGATGTACAACCCCGACATAACAATCTCATTTCTACCACATTCATTCGGTAATTGCGCCAGTCGATTATCAATACATTTCGTAAAATTAATGATAAACAGCATGATAAACAACCACAAAAATGAAAAAATTGAAGAGCATCGCATGCAGTAAATTACGACCGTGAGACTAATGACCATCATAATTATGGATATCATCGAAATTTTTGACATGAGAAACTTTCTTCGCGAATCATTTAGCGCTAAATTTATACGTCGCAGCCAGATGTGGTTTTGGCGATGGAGGAATAACCAGAAGACAGAAAAAAAAGTGAATAAAAAATGAATAATAATAAAAAAAAAAACATCGTAAGATTTCAGTAGCCGACGTTTAATACATACATTATGTATAGCAACAGAGTGTAACCCACTTTCAAACAAAAATACGCCCGGTACTTTGAATATCATTAATTTAACATGTTTCATTAAAGAAAAAAAAAGAACAGAAAGTTTTTTTTCCCAACATCACCGTTAAATTCCTATAAAAAACAAGACTGATCTTAAATTATAATTCTAACTCTTTTCAACATCCTACTAATGAGTGTCTATCATCAATAAACCTGTCAGAGAACGCAACTAGTTAATTTATGTGTAGACCAAAAAATAAACAGTAATAATAAAATAAAAAACCTCCTTTTTTTGGTATTTCTCACTTAATATAAATTAAAATTTCGTATAAATTCGATTCGGCATCGTAACGACAACGAGAAATTAAAAAGCAAATTTCACTTTCCCGCGTCAACAATCGAGGACACGTCAATTCACTTCCCAGCATCCAACGTCCATCAGTAATATAAATATTACCAATACACAAAGAAAAAAATCGAGTATTTTAATCGAAAAGAAAATTCCCAAACATTTATGTAGAAGAATTAAATAGTCCGCTGAGTAAAATTAATATAAATCTATGAATAATTAGCCAAGCACGCAATGCAGGAGTTTAAAATTCCCATAAAAAATCATTCTCAAAGAACAATAAATTAAAAACACATCAAAAAAACATTTCATCCTCTCACAATTCCCATAATCCAAAACATAAAAATATCATGAACAAAGTCCATCAAGTTTTCTCCTTTCAAAAATGTGTGATAAATACAACTGTAAATAAAAACTGTTAAAACCAATCAGAATTGTCGCTTAACGAGTAACATTGTCATAAGACCAGGTACATAAACTGTAAAGACATAAGGCAAAGGTGCGTCGCATTCATCACGAGTTTATAAACTACAAATAACAAAAAAAAAAAAACAAACATAACAAAAGTGAGTAAAGGTTTGTGGACGTTTTGTTAGTGCAACAGAGTTGTGGCGATCAAAACGTTCTATGTGTTTGCCTCTCACTTGACACTATATATGTAGCACGCGAAGGCACACGCGAGGTGGCTGCTTGTCGCGCCGACGTCGCTCGTGCCGTGTGGATTGGCGATATAATATCGATTGGCGCGCACACCGCGTGGAGCTCATTCCCACGGCCCCGATCCGATATAATATAACCAACCGCTGTATATAAGAACATACGAGTCTGCCAACCGTATACATAACGTCTGTGTGACGTGTATTGTATATTTTATATGTATGTTTGTATGTATATACATATCTTAAAATATATACAGGTACACGCGAAGAATATATTTGTGTTTAAACGTGGAAGTATTTGAGAGTCGAGAGGTCGGCGTGTGCTTGACACGTGCGTTTAAAACCTCTGTATGTACACACGCGTGTTTAATTCTTTCTATCTCTGTATATTCTGTGTTTTACTTTATATGTTCAAGTATAGACGTCAATCCATTATGTGTACATACATGTGCAAACATGTCGATACATTATATCCTGCTGATACGATAACTTGTTTTTCTGAGAAAAAAAAGTAGAGGTGAAGAAAAAAAAAGAAAGAGATAAATTTAATGGAAATGATATTGAAAAAAAGAAGAAGAAATATTGGCAGAATCTTCTGGTTCTGCTAATATTGTTGGTGTTTTTAATTTGTTATTGAATAGTGGAAGATGATAAAAAGTAAATGCAAAATTATAATCGAATATTATAATGTGAGAGAATTATCTTAAGAAAGAAAAATTAGTAAATGTTGTAGAGTGATAGATGCGAAATGGTTTCCTTTGAATAATTTAAGATCAGAGATTAGAAATATTTGATCTTATCCGCGCAAATGGGAATTTGAATTTAAAATAATGATCACGTTATCAAAGTCTTTTTTTTTTTGAAGTCATTATTTACAATCACTACTCACACTATCATACAATGTATAAGATAAATGTGGAATCTGACACTGTATAATTAGCCGCCAATATTTCAAAATTAATTGTCTGTCATATTTTTTTTCAGTCAATTCCACTGTACATATAAACACAAATTTATTTACCTTTCAATATTTTCTTCGATAATTTATGTCTACACTTTCCATAAAATTGAAAAATTCTGAAAACAAATTAATGTCCCAAGGTATTCCCAAGAAAAAAAATCATGAAAGAATGAAAATTAAATAAATGGATAAATGTAGAAGAGAATATTTGGAAAATTGTGAAAATTAATTTCGAATGCAGACCGAGCCACGAAGTGTCAAGATTTGTTCCATTGTTCCTCTTTGAATAATAATAGTGCAACACATTCTATTTAGCTCACATATTATATATATATATATAGATGTCGAAGAATGTAAAATGAATAGATGTATAGTATGACGACAACGACTCGCTGAAGAAAATAATGATAATGATAATGATGATGACGGTGATCATAGAGAGATGACGATACGATGGCGGCGCGCTCGCGCCCTGCTCGTGCCTAGCGCATGCCCATATAATAAACCACATTGAATGCGTTCCTTGGGGGCCTCTCGCGGCTTTACACGAGTGAGCGTCGGTCGAGCGTGCAGTCGCGTGGACGTGTCTTACGGCCTCTACAATCAGATATAAATATACATATATTTCTATTCTTAATACGCAGTTGCAGTGCACTACAACTTGTCGTAAATGCGATTTAGTTTCTCCTCCATCCATAAATTCACTAAGAGATCTCGTTAATTTAATCGATTAATTTACCAACCGCAAAATCATATTCATGTTCATATATAATCATAATCCTTATCCTCAATCTCCCTTATCTTACGATAAAATATTTTTCCATTTCATTGAAATTAATGTAGCAATTAATTCCAAGAGTTTTCTTAATCAAAAAATGAAAATTGAATTTATTCCAGATTTAATTGGAAACGCAGAGGTGTATCGAGCACGTAGAATTTAGTGACTAATTTCTCTTTATTTTTGTGCAGATTAATTTTTTTCCTTTAACTTTAAATATAAATGAAGGAATGTTGAGAAGAAAACAAAAAGAGTAGGGCTAAAAATTACAAGTCAAGACGTATCTTTATGACGTTTTTGTTCGTCGAAGAAAAGAAAATAAAATATGCAAAGAATTCATGGATGAATGGTTATGTATATACACAGTGGACGATACTCAATGATACAAAGGACTCAATTACGTAAAGAGAAAAGAAGTCTGACCATTGTGTGTGCGAGAAGCTGTCGCGCACATATAATCGCAGGACTCGCACGACACGCAAACTTTTCATTCATGTCAAAGCAAACGAACGAGAGATGAGATATTTATACAAAAGAAAATAATAAAAGAGGTAACGAAAAATAAGAAATTTGGAAGGGGAAACATAAATAAATAAATAAAAAATATGGAAAAAGAAGAAGAATGTAAAAATATTTCGATTATATTTTGTGGCACACCAATATAACCATCATCGCGTGATCCATCCGCTTCTCTCCAGTTTAATATTCAACTTTTTCATTTTTATTAACAATTTCTCTATCCCCCCTCACCCTTCTCTCTTTGTTCTTTTCTTTTCTTCATCGCCCAAAGACTCATCTTCATGTTATAAAGTGGCGTTGCACCGGAAGCTGCGGAACCACAATGTAAAATGAGCTATGCAAAAAGACGGAGAAAAATAAAGAGAGATGACTCCTGCCCATGAAATTCTTTCTACCCAAACGCACAACCGCACTCATATTAAAAAAAAATTTTTATTGTTTTATTTTTCTTCCTGATTCTCCACCTCACACTAATTCACTCTTTCGTAGAATAAATAAAGAAAATAAAATGCGGCCAACATTGCCAATTCATTGAAAAGTATAATTTGCCGAATATAATTTGAATTGGAATTTCATTCTATACATTCTGAAACGTATATATATTTTTCTTCCTCTCTCCAAGAGATAATGATCGGCAATGTTTTTAACGATATTCTGAAGGTAAAAAAAGAAAAGATGAAAAAAAAACACCGACCATTTTTTATATATTTATCGACGAGTATAACCTTGCTGATTCTTATGAACTGCTGTCTGAAACACGTGCGCGAAGCGATCGACGTGATGGGGAATTTATACGTTATGTTAGCCGCCGTAACGAATGAAAAATAAACATATGAAACGAGAATATATTTTATATATACCTGCATATACCTGTTTGTATACTGAAACGCCATATATACATGTAAATAGGTACAGGTATATGATAGGCACGGTTATTATAGTTGCAAGTAATTAGACTTGGACTTTTTAAACATTACAATAATTATACTGGTGTGTATCGAATGGGGGAGAAAAAGTCAATGGGGGAAAAATAAAATTAGAGGAAAGATAAAAAAGAAAATTCACTATAAGATAACACAAATTGCTCGATGCTCTTAACGACTTTAAATTAACTAGGCTATTTTATGCTAATTACTTCATTCAAGTGGACGTTTATATATTTTATAATGTTTGTGCAATTTTCTCTCCATACGAATTGAAAGATGATTTTACATGGAGTATAAAGTCTTGATACAAATATAAACGATTTGATTAGTTTTTTTTTTGCTGTTAATATTCTTATTTGTTATTGAATTATAAACAGAACGAATTGTTGGCTGTACGAAATTTTATACGATTCGATTTTGAGTGGAAGATTGAAATAATAAATGGAATGTGAGTAATAAAATGTTTCATATTTTTTTTTTCCATTCGTTATTCCAATCATTTCGTGTACGTGTGTGAATATGCAACCAAGAAAGGCGCTGCTACCGATGGTGGTTATTAAATCGCGCTAAAGCGCCCCGTGAATTACGAAGGTGAAAAAGACGAAGGGATTAATAAGAATAAAGAAAGAAAAAGTAACTGAAACATTTTGCCTCCGGGTAGAACACGGATACACATGTGCGTTTGTGTATCCAGTTAAAAAACGAAAAGAGCGAAAGCACCTGCACCAATTCGCGAACAAGAACTGTGAGATATTATATATGTATATATCCAGCGCGATAATATACCAAGAGAATGATAATAAAAAACGGTATTCAGACGCTCGAAAAATGTTTGTGCAATATGAAACCCGTGAAAAATTAGGATAAATAAAATGGAGAATAAGTGTAACAATGTAATAAAAAATATACGATGTGGCGCAAAAAGAATGACTTGAAAGGATGAAATTACACGAAAATATTATTCATACATTTCTTGTTGCATTTTTATATTGGTATATGCAATCGTTACTCAATATCCAGAAAAAGAAATATGATCTGCATGAAGACAATCATTAAACTCAAGGCGAATATCATACTTGGACGTGAACCGCAAAATAAATTTGATACGAATACTAAAATTTGGTTGGTGAGAAAAATAAAACAAAATATATCGAAATATATTTTGACTTTTATTTCAAATTTTTAAATTCCATACGTCAATTAACGATTCAGTACGCTTTGGGGAGAAGAAATTTGATAGAGGAGCTGAATCAAAATCAGTGATGGATTAATTACTGGTCAATATGTCACTCCAAAAATAGAAGTGAAAAAAATTCCAGATATCTAAGGTAACTATCAAATAAAATTTTATCAAATTGAAAACAATACATCGAATTTAAATCAAATAAATTCCTCTCCTTACATTAAAAAAAAAATAGAAAAAGAAAACGAAAATCCCATTAATAGAATCCAAAAATAAATCCAACATGTGACATTATCAATTCGCGTGACGTCCTAGATCCCGAAAAAAAAAAAGATCAGAAAAGAAAACATTGAGAAATATATAAAAACGAATTAAATTAAAAGAAGAAAAATGGAAAAAATCCGACAAAACATTGAAGTTGAACCCCAACTAACTCATGAATGACAGTAAAAATATTGACCGCAGAATAAACACGTACGCATAACTCAATATGGACAACTAAATATCATCACATTGAATGATTATATTTTGTCATAAAGACGAGTGTACTAAGATGACTTTATATATGTTTAAGATTGAACAAAACTTGTTCATTCTTGTACGGTTGTGGCTTCTCCGCGTGGGAACTCGAGACAGATGCGTCGCGCGTGAGAATCTCGGGCAGATGCGGACTTACGCACCTTCTTGAGACTGCCACGCACTAACTCGCCGTGAATATATATGTATACACACACATATTTATATACATAGATATTTGTATAGCTCGTCGCGTATTACAGGCACATGTATGTATAAATCCATCGTCTCACGCGTGTACGAAATGGTTCGCGCGCATCAAACACACGTATATAAACCACTCAAAGTGTATTTCATTCTTGTATTATCTTTTTTTTTCCCTTTTCGAGTCTTCGACGTGCCTCATCCGTGATTACAATATACATGTCGAGGCGTGTGTTGGGAACGTGCAAGGAGCGTGTCTTGCAACGAGCCCTTTAGTATTGCTACCGTTCATCTATTATAATACAAATACATGTCAAGAATTTTTCATGTATAAGTATTAAGTAGTATCTTTGAAAGGAGATGAATTTTCGTTTGATTGAATGGGAATATTGGATAATCATTCTTTATATAATATGTATTATTGATCTGAACACATCAACTCGCATGATATGACAAAAGTATTTTCAAGTACGATCTCACATTTATATTTATTCATTCTTTTTTATCTCTTTATATTTTTTACTCCTGATGACTTGCTTTGTGACAGCCAGTCAGCTTCAATGAGATTTTTCAATGGTAACGTTGTGGAAAAAAAATCGTATGTTCTTTAATATTTATTCGAAGGGGGGCGTGTTATGAATGTATTTATTTACGTTTGATTGGAGTGGAATATGCTTTGTCACTATTGATCAAAATTTCGGAACGAAGATTTTTTTTTCAAGTAGAAATTTAGTTGGTATTATCAGGATTGGATTGTTGTTGTGAATTTTTTGGTATTGTTTGGTTAATTTTTTTTTCTATCCAAGGATTAGCTTCATCGTGAGTTATAATTATAGAATGTTTTATCGAAATTGTATTGATGATGAAACATCAATTATTTTTTGTTCAGAATGGAATTGAGAAAAAAAAACAGTGAAATGAAATTGTTGATTCTAAATTAAAAAAATTATCATCCAATTCACTCAGTGTAATATAAAACATGATGAATATCATATTTCTATTCCTGATTCTTTTACAATTGATGTTTATTCAGAGGCAAATTTATCAGTACGAGATCCAATTTGTTTATCTTAACACTGACATATTGTAAATCAACAGAGCATATCAAAATTTATTAATTCTTTAATATCATTGACGTCATCTATTTCGAAAAGATTTTCATTCAAACGTCACTTCCTCATTTTCAATAAATTATTCTTCATATTTCATTTGAGAAATAACATAATTTCCCCTTACCCATCTGTCTCATTCATCCATTCATTCATTCATTCATTTATCCATTCATTCATTTATTTATTTATTTATTTATTTTTTCTAAACTAGTTTCATACAATAGGAACCAAAAATATTGCTACAATGGTGGACCAGCAACAGTCTCAATTCTTCTGTTTATTCATCACCTCAAGGTTTATATTTATTTTTTTCTTCGAAAAAGTCAGGCGAAGGTTTGTGACTTAATCCATTGAGCAGAGCTGTATACACAAGGGACGCAGTTTAGTTACTGTTATACCACTCTGTGATGCCTACAGCCATGGACCTAAAAGTGTCAGGTGCATGACCTCAATTCAATATATTTTTGTTTACGTTAAAAATACGCGAAGGATCATTGAAGCGTCAATGATGCTGTGAATGAACA
The DNA here is from genome assembly GCA_030523045.1 of Meteorus cinctellus. Taxonomy (NCBI): domain Eukaryota; kingdom Metazoa; phylum Arthropoda; class Insecta; order Hymenoptera; family Braconidae; genus Meteorus; species Meteorus cinctellus. Next base: position 16,085 of record JAPYZF010000470.1, on the reverse strand, counting down.
AAAAGGGTTCCCGATACTACAAAGAAATAAGATTTCTTCTTTTTTTATTTTATGACAAGCGGGATGATGAGTATCGAGTGAAACGCAAGAGCAAAATGGCCGTGGATAGAGTTAATGAGTGCACATCCGTCTACATCACATTCTATATATATATATATATGTGTGTCTGTGTGTATCCGCACAGATTTATTACATAGAAAGATTGTAGAGAGCAATCACAAGAGAATATCGCCTGACGGCGCACGTCTCGCAGGTGGTCGTGTGCGCGCGCGCGCATTCCTCGCACTGAATTCACTCTCGAGGGCGCCCCAATCAGAATAATCTCTATAAACGTTGACTTCCTCATCAGTCAGCCAACGCACGATTCAACATGCTACAACTCTTATACTGTATATATATAAATCTAAAGAGTATATCACACTATATTTGCATAAAAAATTGAATAAAACTTCTTTTCCTGCTCTTTGTCTTGATTTATTTCTATTTTCTATTAATTCACAGACACTGTGAATGAAGTGAAAAAAAGTTCAATCTGTGCTTTTTTTATTAGACAATTTAATTTAACTTTCATAATGCTTCATGACGAAAATTCAGATGTCGAATTAAAAAATAAAAAACTACTGAATTTAATTTCCTAAAAATCAATAGTCCCTTTTATATATAAATCAATAATAAATCAATTCACAATCTGCCATCTTCAACTCACTGTATTGAATTTGAAAACTATAATTAACAATTTGAAACTATCAATAAAATAAAAATCATTAAAATCCCAATAAAATCGATACCAAAATGGATATTATTTCATGCATCAATAAATGAACACCCAATAAAATTCCCCAAATATGATTTTTATCTCATATGATAGTAATCAAAAACCACAAAAATTTCCTATTTCTCTTCAACGTGGCAGAAGAAGAACAAATGAATAAAAAAAAATAAGTATGAATAATAACAGAACAAAAAAAAACTGATTGTACATTTCAATCATCGTCCCAACTTTTTTTTTTGAATTTATAATTTCTTTTTCATTTTTTCTTCGTTCTCTGTTCTCAAAGTTTTAATGGGATGATTGGGCCACGTGCAGTGGGTTGTCTTCTCACAAATTTTATCTTTGGTGAATAAAAAAAAACGAGAGTGAAAAAAAAGTGGTTGAAAGAGGGCACAAATAAGAAAAAAGAGAAAAAACAAAGTGGGAGTGAATCGACTGTGGCACAGAAGCCAATAATGACCCTGGGGTAGTTGTGTATATAACTCGTGCAGGCCACGAGTCCACGTGAATGCACATGCTCGATATTCCCATGGATTCTTTGCCTTATGGCGGCCGACGAGGGCCCCAGGCTTTTTATACCTGTATATATATATATATATATATCCATCCTGACCCTTTTTCTCTTTTTTATTTTCTTTATATTCCCCGTAAGATTTCGCTCCAGTGCCGCGTACGTGTGCGGACCACGAGTTAGGCGCGAGGACTGCACATGTCCTGAATTCCCACAGTCTAGAGATGCCACCACCTTGCGGGGGACGCGCGCCCTCCTCGTGCGTATGGTATGTAAAAAAGGTGAGCAATGATGACGCAGGACGGAATGAAAAGGGGAAATCACACACCACGTGTCCTCGCGTGCGTGTTTCGCGCGCTTTTACCATTCATATAAATACAAATTTATATATATAAACATTTTTGTGCTTCTTCTTCGTCAAATAGTAAATATTGTTTATTTAAATTCGTTTTTTTTTCAGTATTATAATAATTTACTAACCCGTCGAGGGACAATTTCATGTAAAAAAATCATCCACAATAATTTTATAAATTAATAACTTTCCAAAAAAAATTATCTCTCCAAAATATGTCATAATTAAATGAGACATATTTTTTCTTCGAATTTCCTTGCAATTAACTTTGCCTTATCATCGAGTAGCAATGAGCGTTAGACACTCATGTCACTGTTAACAACCATATCCGTAACGCATATTCATTGACTCCACATATACATGTGGGATCATTTGACTTCTCCCTATTAATTTGCTCGACGTTGCATGACAACCCGTTGGCTCACTTTGAATATGCCCACGTGATTAGTGTGGGACCCGAGTAGCGAGTTTCGGACATCCGGAATGGTTTAACACAATCACAAACACTCATACACAAGAAAAAGTATCACATGTATGGATACATTCACAAATACATAAAATGTTCAAGCAGTGATGCATATATATAAGTTTGTAAAGCTTAATATCCCTGTGTGTATATATTTTAGGAGGTTGCTAGAGTGGGCGTTAAAGTGCTCTTGTCACTGATTGCAGACCGTGCGACTGTACCGCATGAGTGGAGCCCATTCAATTCTCGCTCGCGCCCGCATCCACACTATTCTTACAAATAATCATCTCTTTATCTTTCTCACTGTTAAATGCGCGAGCTCGTGCGCTTAAAGCGCATCGTGCATCCTTTCACACCCACTCGTATGCTACGAGCGAAACGATGCATGGAACCAGTGAATGGAGAGCGTAAGAATGTTTTATAAATATGTGTGTGTGTGTGTAGAACACATTTGTGTTGAATAAACGTGCAGAGAATGAACGAGAAAAGATTGAAAGTGAGAGATTTTTGTTATTCAGTTTAATTTTTTTCTTTTCTTCCCTCTCGTCTAATCGTTCAAAAGGTGTTTGGATATAAAAGATTGAACTTTCCATTAATCTGCATAAATTTACTGCTGAATTATTCATGCAATTATTATTTAGATGTTGTTACATATTGTATATATTGATAATAAAAATAGATTGTGGGAATATAAATTTTTTTTTGAGTGATCGAAGGCAAATGTTAGCTCGGAGTTTAAGTAAGAATTCTGCCAATATTTATTATTTATTATAATTTCGGAATGATATTCATGAAATAATGATGAAAATAATTTTATAGAGATAAATGAAGAATCATTTTGATAATAAAAATACACGAGATGTTGATTTAAAAAAAATTTATACATACACATTGAATTTTTATTACTTTCAACATTTCATTGTTTCAAAATTTGTATTGAAAATAAAATTTGTATCATTTCTCATTCATATTATTTATCCCTCTCGTATCCTTTATACATATTGTAATACAATACTAATTCTATATTATTATACTCTATAATAATATAATATTACGTATTATCCATCATTCTTACACAATTTTAATTCATAATTTTTTCTACAACTAATTATCCTTATCAAAACAAATTCCTCCACACAAAATCCACAAAACAACACATTTAATTCATGTTCCGTCATTCACGCACAATATTCAACTCTCAAAAAAATCAAACTATCAAGTGACAAAATAATTGTAACAAATCGCCACGTGGATGACACGATGAGTCACACACGCAAGACACGCGTTTGTCACAAATCAAATAGCACATATCCAAAACAGCTTTTGAAATACCTCGAAAAAAAAAGAGAAAAAAAAGAGAAGAAAAAGAAATAATAATACAATAATATATAACATAATAGAATGAACGAGAGCAGAATAAAATAAGAAAAAGGGGGGCGATAGAGGTAAAGGAATAAAAGAAGGCATAATCGGTGAGCGGACATTCATAATATAAGTATAAGGAGACAGTCTCATTTCGCGCACACACTCCCATACAAATAAATAAATATATATATACATTCATAATATGGGAGACACGATGAACAGATGAAAAAACGAGAGAGAAGAAGAGAATAAAGATAGAGAAAGGAAAAAAGGCCCCGTGGGAAACCAACGACGCGCAACACGGATCCTTCCTTATAGGAAGGCGTAGGATTCGTGGCTTGATGGCTACACGCATAAACACATATATACCAAATACTACAGTGTATGTATGTATATATTTGGATCCGACGACGACGAGCTTTTTGGGACCATCTGCCTGAGTCTCTCACGGCTCTGTGCCAGCTGCCGATATCTTTCGCGAGCGCATAAGCGTGCATCGACCGGCACCGCGATATCTTCCTTCTTTTTTTTTCTTCTTTATTTTTTCCCTTTATTTTCTTCTTTCTTATTGAACGTGTGGATATATAAGTGTGCTAGTGGAACTAACTTGCCCTTGGTTCCCCTCATATCTCATTTAGTGTGACGTCATTTAGGAGGTGGGCAAGAGAGAGAAAGGGAGAGTGGACTTGACCCCCCATATATGTAGATACCTTCATGTATATTTAGCTACTGGGCCGAGTAACGAGTTCACCCCTATGGCGATCGTGTGCGCGCCGCGTGCGTTGCACGAGTTGGTTCTATGGTGTGTAGTAGCTAAAGAGATTTGATGACAATTTGTCTCTGTTTTTTTTTTCTAGTTACTTTAGAGATTTTTTTTTACTTGGTACTGATTTGTTTCGATAGTTGTGATGTTTTTTGGGTGTGGAGAGATCGTTTTGGATTACAGTTGGATTGAGAATTTGGGGGTTGAGAGGAGATTTAGAGTGGGTAGATAGAACATGGATGTCGAATTTTTGTTTTGGAATTTTTTAGATGATTATTTTGTAGGGAGTGGACGTGATATCGTCGGTTTTAATTTGCCATATGGAATCCACTGGTTTTTTTATTTGTTGTCTTTCGCTTTTTTTATTTATTTGACATTCGGCTACATGTTGAGTAAGTGGAAGAATTTTAATTGAAATATGGGAGTTGTGAGAGTTATGGGGAAGCGATTGGACAGATGAAGGTCGTTGAATGTTTCGTGTAATTTTTAAATGCGGTTTTTCGAGGACGAATTTTGCTATGGACGGCTGATATGATTTTTTCGATTGTGATTGATCGATTGATCTCAACTAATTTGCATCTGATTTTTATGAGAATTATCTATGGCAGGAACTAAAATTAGAAAAATTCATGGAGAATTTGTATTTATGCTTCTTGAATAAAAAAGAACAATTGAAAACTTTGTAAAAATTCGAACTCACTCATTTCACAATTCAAAATTTTTCATGGTGTCGGAATTCAAACACCATGGTCATCAAATATGTTTCTGTTTTTCTGGATTGATCAAAAAGAGATTACATGGGATGTTCAATGCCAACACATCGAGGAAAAAAAAACCCTACCAATCCCTACACCATATTTATGACATAAAGAAAAAATCAACTAATTCTCCATAAGATCCAAACGATAATCCCTCCTTAACCTCTTTCTATGCATATATTATCCATTTCATAAATATGTAATTAAATTCGCGAATGAATTCATGAATAAACTATCAAAATCTCAACTTTTTTTTCCCACATCTTCTAAATTTTACATCGCAATTAATATTACCAATAAAATATAATTAACACTCAGTGGATAATCATTCTCCTTTTATGACAATGATAATTCATCGTTCTGAATCAATTAGAAAATCAATGAATATAAATTCAAGGTGCAAAATCATACGCTATCGATATACATCTGTATAAAACAGATATTTTCTTGCCCCTTTTTTTCTTGTCATTAAAAAGAAAATAAGTAAATTCTTTCATATATTGCAACAACGTCGAAGTTCTCACGCAACAAAGACGACAGGTTGCACGACGTCTGTTCTCTGCTCAACTCATATCAATTAATTATTCATCAACGTTGTTATTAAAAGCATGAATAAAATAAATATACATTCATATATATTACAAATAGTTGGATACTCTTGTCTGAATGGTTATTTTAATTTATTTTATTCAACATGTTGCTTCTGCTTGAAGAATTTTTATTATTGTTTCACTTCATACACAATTCCCACAGACGTTGTCCATAATTAAGTCCTACTTAAAATTCACCATAGGAAAAATAATAAAAAATTCACGCATTATGAACAAACAACGTCAGTGTAGTGCAGTATAAAACGAGTGCTAACACGATGCACGTGGGGGTCACGCGACGTTTGTATATATTCAAATAAATGTACAACAGGTAGCAACAACAACAACACCTGCTAGACACATAAATGTCCTCGACGTTTAAATATAATTTCCATGGAAATCTTCGTGTTCACCACCCTACATATAATAATTCTATACATAAATACAAAAGAATGAATGAAAAAAAAGGAAAAAATTGAATTCCTCAAGTTCACCCAAATATATTCCCACGAGTTTCAACCAAAGAGTGCATCTGACAATTTTTACAATACCACAGATGAACTATATAATTTCAACGGAATTCACCATACACAAATCGATACACGCACGAGAATGGGATTATTCCATATTTTTATTTTTTTTTCTGTTTCGTCTTTTCGGTTATGAAAGGGTCAAATGAAATTTATTTTGTTAAATTTCTGATGCAGTATGTAAAGAAATTGTAAATGCATGGGGGTCAAGTTGTGAACGATGCGGAAACGGATGACCTATTGAAAAAGGAAAAAAAAAAGAGGAGAAAAGCAGAAAGGAACTGTAGAGTTATGTGGAATCTGTTAGAACTCGTGCATTGCACGCTTCAACTGAAATACTTCCTGAAAGGAGGGCGGCTTTTTAGTTAATTCAATGGGGATCGGGTATACGAGTGAGAGAGAATATAGGAATGAAGAATTGTGAGGAAGACAAGAAGAGGAAGAAGATGAAAAGCGAAATGGATGGAGTTATAGGGGTGAATTTTTGTATACGTATGTGTAAATGGTGTGTATGAATTGAATAGAAGATTTTGTGGAAGAGAATAAGAAGTGTGGGAACATTACTTCAAGCATTTTGGAGATGATGATGGTGGATAATGGTGAATATATCAAGACCTTAATATTAAACCATAATCGCATCCATATAGGGGTGTTGTTATGTTTAGTATTTATATTTCAATGCATAGGAAGAACATTTTTATATTTTGAAATTGCCATTCAATATCAGTAGTATACTAAACCTTTTTGAAGAATATTCAGTAATTTTACTTGTGACAACAATTCAAGAAATAAATTTCTATATACAATAAAAACTGTAATTCTTGTAAAAATTCATCGATGTATAAATGAAGTTAAAAATTGTGGAGATCATAATTGGACTGTTGATCCGCAGATATTTTTAACAGTCCACACAGTTATTATATAATAATTATGTGAAGTGGATGAAGAACGAGAGAAGATCGAACACATGTGAATTTTTTTCTGCTTCCCATTTTTTTTTCTAGTTCGAAGAACTTCTGGTTGGTCTTCAGGACTTCATTTGATCCTTCCCGCCCATAAACACGTGGGGGAGCTCGTGCTAAGGCGCTATTTCGCCGCCTTGACCTGCCTCCGTTCATCGTATACAACAAACTAATAAGGAAAGTCTGTGAACCGGGAAGTGAGTGAATGGAGATGGCTGTACGAAAGTGAACAACTTTCAGAAAAGTGTGCTCATGTCTATGTGAAGATTGGTGTCGCTACTGTTATATTAGAGCGCCACAATATATTAACGATGTGACCTCACACTTCACGTACCTCATAAATAACTTCTTGCAACATTTGCCACTATATTTCACTTCTTCTCTCTTTTTTTTTTCGACCTTATCATTTATATGAAAAATGAGAAACACATAATTCACGATATATGATATTTTTTTTTTAAGTTTATTGTTTCATCTTCCGTTCACCTATTTTTTTTTTTTTTACCACATGCAGACAGTAGAACAGGAATTCTCAACTCACGGCTACTAAATTTCGCGCAAATCTTGAGCTAATTTCTACCTTAAAATTACTTTGGCTTAGAATAATATTAACGTCGTATTAATATGCAATTATCGAAGATTTAAACGATTCCATTATGAATCAATCAATAATAAATACTTCCGAGGGATGCAATGACCACCCTACTTCAATTTCACTCGAATTTATATTCATTTAAATGCTACCATTAATTTTCAACATAATAATCTGTGTACCAGGCGCTCAATTATAGACATGCTGTGATTATATCAACACAGTGCGGTAATAAGGAAGTCAGGCGTTGTCAAAGAAGCAGTTGGAAAAAAAAAGAAGATGAAATAGGCATAGGATAACGTGATGGGGAAAAAAGAGTTCCGGAAGCGTGTTAACGAGCCAATGAAAAGACTCTTTGTGAGTCGCCCCCGCGGGAGAGAAAAGACGAGAGGAGACCATACGACCATTTATAAAAAAAACCGATAAACATACGAGCACACGTGGGTTATGACTGACACACTAGATAAAACGTGTCATATCAAGAAACAATGAATCGATTATTTTGCACTTTGACTTTGTGAACAAGATAAGACAACACAAACAAAAAATAAAATACACAAATGATCGGCAGTGATATTGTAGAATTCAAGAAGTTATTTTGTAGATTTATGTACTATTAGTAGTGAAGCACAAAGAGAAATTTTAATCCTACAAAAATCCGGTGTTAAAGCTGTGAGTGATAGGATTAAACATGTTCCCGAACATAAATGACATGAAAAGATATTTTGGCTTTATAAATAAGTGTAAACAATTTTGCGTTCACTTGGAATAATATTGACAATGAATGACTACGTGTACTCTAGTTAAAAATAAATATCCTAAAACTAGATCAAATACATTTGTTTGTTTAAAATGGAAAATTAATAGCCAAAGCTACTTTGAAAATATTTTCAACCATGACGTACTAATCCCAAAAATGTGTTGAGTCCAATTAAACCTTGGACTGAAGCTGAAGGCTTCTTTCAACTGTTTATACTTAGACCCTTTTCCTTGATGATACAGTCTGGGGATTTTTAACTTAGGAATTTCAGTACAAAACAATAAAACCTCTGAGGCGTGATGGGAATTTATATATCTCTGAAGAAGAAAAACGAATTTTTGCGCGATCTAATGACCAGATTCAGCTACGGGATTCATCAACTGGGGAATTGCCTGATTGCTCATCGTGGTATTTGTTAATGACGGTAACAGGATAAAAAACAATAATGGAAATAAGAAAAAAAAAACAACCGCCCTGGGTGTTTAATCTCTTGAGAAAAAAATCACTGGAAGATTAAGAACGAACATGAAAAGAACAGCTGTATTGAGCAACTCAATTGAAAAGTTTTCGACGAATCATTCTCGAGACTCTTTTATGTACCCTTCTCGTCACCCAATTGACGCAAATTCTTTATGCCACGTAGTTAATTTACGCAGACTGATTCAATATTTATATTCCTATATAAAAAAGAAAATGGGTGAAATTTAATGAGTTCAATTCAATCATTTAAATGAATTGGAATGATACAAAAAACAACCTCAATTCATCTAATACATCTCGAATTAATTTCAAATATCAAGAATATCAAATGTATTATAAAAAAAATTCATTTTTCTCAAAACCATTTTCATAAATTCCAATCAATCTGATAATTGCCAAAAATAAAATTCCTCAAAACTTAAATCATAAATATATTAGCATTAAATCATTTTATTCTATTTCTAAATAAAAAAAAATAGGAAAAAAAAACCAACAGCGCGACAATCACAGAAACGATCACCTTTCAATATTCCCGCGTGTCTGACTCACCCACCTCGTGCCAGCACGTGTTCTCTAACCTGTTACCCGCCCCGCCAATATTCGTCTCAACTCGTCGCTCCTCTCTTCTCTACATAACAATTCATCTCTTTCCAACGCAAACGCGTTCCAAACTGTACACACAATCTACTCACTCCATCCAACAAAAGTGCGAGAGAAAAAGAGTGAGATATATCGAACAAATCGAGCAATTTCTCGCTTCCACTTGGCTGCTGTCTCACGTAAACTGCCTTCGTTTCGTTGTTGCAATGCCCCGCAATACCCCGAAACCCATCACCAAACTATCTCGCGTCGTCGCCACTTTTCTTTCTCTCTTCTTCTTCTTCTTTTGCCTGTTCGTTCCTACTTGCACGTGCAACCAACTCGACATAAACGTCCTTGTCTATCTCATCGGTATTCGAGTGGTTCGCGCGAGGCTCGTGGGAAAATGAGGCAGGTGGTAGTTAGAGTCCCGGTGCCCAGAACGGGCGAGGCAACGAGCACGGCCCCGGCCATTCACGTGTGTTCCTATATATCGTTGTAAATCCTATACATATATCCATCACACACCTTTTTATTTTTCTTCCTTTTTACTTTAATAACACAGATAAATACTCCAAACTTGAAATACATTCCCAGCGCACATGTGGTCATATTTATTCATTTTAGCTTGAGTACTACTAAACTGTATCACCAAATTAAAATGGAGTAAAGTAATTAATTAATTAACCAACTTCAATATACATATATATACACATATATCATCTCGGGCACTTTAAAAGAATGAAATTAAATGAGATAGAACCGAGAGAAAAAAGGAATTGTCAGAACAGTTTATGAAGGTACTCGCGAGTTTGAGAAAATAAATGTAATTATCATTCAGTATGTATACGACTGTGTGAGTTATGTACAGTGAGGCGCCAATTGGATATTTTCTGCACGGGAATTCCAAGATTCTAGACATTTTAATTGTTTCATTATTTTCCTCATATATATATACATCATGAATTTAATTTCCAATCTTCTGAATAATTCACAAACATTTTTTCTTGTCTTTTTTATTTATTAATGACACTGAACTGATTTATTTTGAATTCGAGAAAAATAAATTATGATTAAAAACAGGACTTTTGTCGTTGATTTAACTTTAATTATGTCCGGTATTTAAAAATGTATAATCAATATACGAATGAATAAGGCAGTGTATACATGTTTTTAATGAGTGGTTAGTCGATTGCCAATGTTCTGTATATTATGTTTGTCTAGGAATTGAAGATTAGTCTCTCACATCGTCAAGGATTATGTATGACACACACACAGAGTTGTATCCTACAAGGATTAATTATTCTCTCGGTTGCGCATTTCGTTCGCGGAAGCTGACCCATCCCGCAACACATTCTCATCACAAAAAATAATAGATTATTAAACAAAAATTAGAAAACAACAAGTGAGTAGAGAAGAATAAATAGAAAGAACATCAAGAATAGAAAAATATGAGAAAGAAATGTTTTTTTTTTCGCCTTAGTTACGCCCCTTTTTTTAGAATCTCTCTGTCATTCTCGATCCTGCACGAATTCCTCAATTTACGATCGACCCATCCTCACTTCGCGGTAAGAGTCATCTCATCGTCTCGCATATTATTTATATATATTTAAAAATATAAATATTACAGTGGTTACATAACCGAGACAAATTTGTGGTTGATATCCTGGACTGTAAACACATATTTGTGTATTTGAGGAATATAAAAAATAAAATAACGAATCGAATAGGAAATTTTGAGGGAAATTAATTATTTTAAGTGTTTAGTCGCACGTGTTTGTGTTTTATAGGCACATTGAAAAGTGAATATATGATCAACTATGTATAATTTTCAATGTTTACTTGTCAATCGACACAATATAAAGAAGGTCATACCGTTAAGACCGTGAGTATATTTACCCTTGTCTGACCCCAACGCGCGGCACGACTTTCGAGGACATTTAAATGTACAAACACAAACATAATTCGTTTGTGTATGAGCAATGGGCAATTATTTTACGACACATGGCCTATAAACTCATCGAAGCAGATCAAGTCTGCGGACACGGTGTAGTACACCATTCACCATGACAATATGAAATAAAAATGTCTCAAGGTATATAACCTAAAGTATCCGTTAATCTGTATATATTAATGCGTATGTATACCTGAGTGCTAATGACAGCGGGAAAGGCCCTGTATAATTATGAATTAACTATGACCGGGCGCCTGTCAAGATCCATTGCGTCAGCAGAAAAGAGAAAATAGGTAAGAATAAATTGTGCAGAATGAATGGCGTGGAAAATTGATAATTGTGAATTGATAATAGGGAATCAGACGTTCTGTGGTTTTTTTTTTCAAGTATTGTTTGAATATTTTTCTGGAGGCTTAGAACAAATAGTTTATTGTTGGGTTGGCCTTTGATCGATGCGTCTTTATTCAATACTGAAATTGTCAGAAATCATTTTGATATTTAAAGTAAAAGCGTAAAAAATAATTTGAATGAGAATTCTTTCAATGATAAATATTCCTGATTTTATGTAGTCGAATATCGCGAAAATATGACTTTCATCACTGAATTATTGTCGGTTTATTATTTTTATTGAATGTAATATTATATCCTGAGAATTTGGGGTCATCAGGAAAGGTGTAGGTATTTTTTATTTGGAGGCTGGGGCGATTTTTGTAGTTTCGAAGAACTCATATTCCAAATGAGTAAATAGTGAAGATATTCGCAAAAGAGAATGATAAATGACATGATGGTGATTCATTGGTACAGCTCTGTCTCTTTTCTTTCCAATTTCCAAATATTTTTCCAATTAAAGTTTCGCTGCGCAATTAATATGTTTCACTACTTTCATAATTTCAAATATAATAATTTTCTCATGTACAAGAACAATTGAATTGTTTCTGTACAACACTGATCAAAGTTATGGAAGGAAATATGAGAAGAAACGTGCCGATATTGCAAGAATGAAACACGCACACGAGAATTATGACGTAGGAAAAAAAAAACTGTATAAGCATGTATGGGTATGTACAAGACGAGTCACACCAAGAGAGTTTCTTTAACTCTCGTTTCATTCTTCCTTTCAATATGTTACACAAGTATAGACCCAGAGAGTTTCGGGGAAGCCAATGAGTCATTGACTGTGGAATTTAATCGCATCGTTATATACCTGCCGACCATTCTCATGTTTTCGTCGTATTATTAATAATGGTCGGCGTTTTTCCGCCGCTGATGACTAAACTAAGCATTACTGAATGACCATTGAACGAATATCGTAAACATTAACGATGGACAACGCATAACAATGACTTTATCATTTAAAAAATGAACATTTCAAAAAAAAGTAATTGCAATGTCTAGACATGTTATCTAAAAATGTCTAGTTTGGAGTCTAGACTTAAGACAACTTTTTTAAGTTTCAAACTGTCATTGAATTGTGTATTTCAACAATTCCTATTCCCCATTGAGAACATCCGAACAGTCAAACTTCAATTATAATTACATAATTTTTATTCATAAATAATCATTCACATTTATGAATTAAGAAAAAAAGTAATTCCCCTAACATTTCGTATAATTCATACATTACTGGGTGTGGTATCGTTACACCATTGTAGTCATTATATCCTACTCTTTTCTCCTCGTTTTATCTTTTAATTCCAAAAAGGAAAAAAAAAACGAGAGAAAAGAAAAAAATGCGGCCTCCCCGCGTGAAGCCTATTGGCAGTGTCTCGGCGCCCGTGCTCAACACAATGGGGCCCGTGGCGTGGGCCAGTATATACTTTCGTTCTCTGTTTAACATGAGCCAAAGAGAGGAGAGAGCGTCTAAGAGGCACGACAACGATGCTGCCGGCTGCGGCGAACTCGTGGGAAAATCGAGCACGTGCGAAACCTGAAGGAGACCAGCAGCAGTTTGTAGTTGAGTCTCACCCTAAGGCCCACTTCGCCTCTCTCAAGGGTCCCAAGTCCCCGTCCGCCCACCACACAGTCTTGGTCTTTCGAAAAGAAATCTAAGACGCCATCGCAATCTTCTTTTTTTCCTTTTTCTCTTTCTATCTTGTTCGTTCTTTCTTTTTGTCATACTGGTTTCCGTCGTTACATGTACGTCCTTTTTTACTTGTGCATCAATTCGCTTCGCTTCAACGGGGACTCTTTGGAATTTTACTCGGAAGTACGATCAAGAGAACTCACGCGGTCAATGTCAACTCTGTGGATCTTCACTAGATGGCTTTCTTGTTGGCAAAGTTTGTGCGGCGATTGGTTCTCGTGATTAACAAAAATTCTGTTCGAGATTCATAGCCCGATTAGGCGCGAGAGACACACTGGTAGGATCAGTGTCTCTGAAGAAAAATAAAGTGGAATAAGCTGAAGATGAAGATGGAGAGGGGAAACAAAAAAAGAAGATGAAGAAAAGAGAAGAGATGCAGCCATAATGAGGCAATATAATGCATTCTCGCGTGGGCAACTGCTTTCACACATTAATACTTATATACATAAAGTTTACGAGTAAATTATCGTCTTCTCAAAGTACGCGCGCGCAAATGCTTTGGTGATTTGCATCACCACTGAAAAACAGAATAATATTTATATAAATAAAAAAGGATCACGATCAAGTTGGGAATACTCGTGACTAAACGGTTTCTTGAGAATTATTTTCAGGACGGCAGTGCAGGTTTATCAAGTAATCGTAAAGTTGATTTTAAATTTTATTTTATATCAACTTGTTTTTTCATTATTCGCATCCTTTTTTATTACGAGAAATTGATAACACCGTGATGAGAAAATAATCTTAACAGAGTTCAATGTTCAGGTGAGTGTGTAATTTTTATTTTCTCATCGACCACTTTATTTTGTTGGGTATTGTTTTATTGATGGCAGATAAATGAATGAAATGTTAGAGAATAAATGATCTTATCGAATACAGAAGCCGGATTTATTGTTATTCTTTATCGTACGTAAAAGATTAATCGTGTATTGGTAGAATTGAAATTGATATATATATATAGATCTAACATTATGTTTATACTTTACGCGGTGATTTTCATCAATTTCAACGAAATAAATTGAACTTTATCTGTCAGATGGCATCGGGGACTGCACGACTCATTAAAAAATTAATTGTTCACTTAGAAACTTTCGATAAACAGTTGAAGCAATGAAAAAAAGGTAATAAAACATTTTAGAAATTAAAATTCATTCGACTGACAAATTTTTCAAATGTCTCCAATAGAAGAGAAATTTCTCTACAAACATCTAATTGATGCATGAATAATAATACTCCCAATTTTTGATGCGAATAATCATTATATTCTAATTCATCATTTTCACAAACATGAAATAAGAATTGTCGAAGGGATTTTTAGCAATAGTTATGATCAGCTTGTGTGCTGATAATCTCCAGCACGACGTGACAAGTGTTTCTTTCCAGCACGTGTCTCGTTCATAAACACATTACACACACACATATATATATATATATATATATATATATATATACATTCATTGTAGAACCATAGAAAGAGACAAAGATTGAATGCAGCAGTATATGGAATAAAAGCATGAGATTGCATATCTGTATGTACACAGTATATAGTACACACTTGACAAACGTACACTTTGGCGCTCAACTCGTCGTACTACCCACGAAGTGGGCAACTCGAGTACGAGCACGTGCCAGTCCAAGGTCAAATTCAGCATTCGCTATTTTTTTTTCTCTTTTTTTTTCAACCGCCGTCGCCGCTGTGTGCCGTTTGTCGCCGTGCCGTTGTCGACCGGACACAAAAAGCTCCCACTGTTTTATTCTTGGATTTTTTTTCCTCACTCTTTCTTTCTTATTTTCTGTCATTTTTTTCCTGTATCGTACTTTGTATTTATGGAAATTTATTATTTAACGTGGCACAACAAAGTATCACAGTGTCGTATTATAATGTTGCATATTTGTTTCATAATTTATCATGACTATTCATTAGATTTGACCATGCGCTTAACAGTTGTATTTCATTTATTTATTTCCATGACTGGTGAGGAAATGAATTATTCGTGATGGAGAGATTAATTTCCACAACTAACATCGGTATGACATTTATTTTTCAGTTTAGCAAGAATTCTAATTTTTTTTTAGATTATTAATTCTGTTACTTTTGTATTTTTTTGTTTGGAACAATTGTGGCAAATAAAATAAAAAAATTCTGGAATTTGATCATTCAGATATTTAATTCTCAAGTGTCAAAAAAATAACCGAACGCGAAACGAAATTTTTATTCTTGATTACATTTTTATCAATTTGAGAGGTAATGAACGACAGAAAATTTGTTTTGAAATCGATTAGATTAATTTGTTTCCAAGAAATTAAAAGTAATTAATACAAAAATTGAATTCGATTACTTTGAATCAGTTGTGAAACGCAAATGCGACGCAGAAAAATTATTCCCGGAGGCGCTGTACTGTATACGGTGCACTGTCATCATTTTCTTCCATCAACCCTCCCGAATCCAATTAACGACGGTGATAATGAACTCAAACAAGTGGGGTTGTGCTTGCTCGCTCGCTACGCTCGCTCGCATGTGGGGTTGGGTTTACTCGCTCGCTACGCTCGCTCGTGCGTATTGTTTGGTGA